>JAOEHI010020526.1:23251-61273 GCA_025447815.1 Percopsis transmontana | reverse complement strand
AAAGAGACTGTGTTTGGAGAGGAATTCCGACAAACATTCTAAATCACGGTTTCTGTATTTTTTTTACACTGATCACTGAATATATCATAACTTTTGAACAGTTAAGGATATTCCCATTCAGTTTTTTTTGTTAGATAACACACAAAATGCTGAGTATTTCATACACTCTAATTTTTTCTTTATCTTGTAGAGAAATATGCAAAGAATTCACCTGTTTGTGAATTAAATGAAATGTTGACGATTTTTTGGGATATACATTTGGAGAGGATTTTAAAATTTCATAACTGAATCAAGATTACCATATGTATGTTACACCATTTTATAGAACTGGTCCTTCTGATTAAAATGGTATGTATATCTAATTGATTGTATGTAATATACTCAAGATAAAGGGTTTTTTGTGTGAAACGGTCTTCCAGCACCAGAAAATGGAATTTTCCACACGGGCAGGAAAGGGTTTTAATATAAGAATGTGAGGGGCATGGAAAAGGAGGACAGCTGGACTATTATTTAATCATGGCTGCAACTTACCTCTGTAAGTGCATTCTCATGTCCAACAACTTGAATTACAGCTCCACAGGTCATTAGCAGAGCTACCCTAGGAGTGTTTCCAATTGAAAATCTATTCATCTGCTTTTGTCTTATTGATTTGTGTCTCTCCGCCTTTCCGCATCCTCTTTTCTTCTTTCCCGGCAGGGGACTACAGTTACTGATCATGAGAAGCTCTGTAAAGACCTTGTCTCCTTTTGTTTACCAGCCTTCAACTTTCCCATACTGAAGCTCTCCCCTTTTTGTTTGTAAGGAATCAAAACATCACACAGGGAGTGAACAAGGCAGATTCCAAAATGCCGCTGGCTCTTCAGCCTGGAGACACTGCTTTTGCAAATTCCAGGTACCTCAAAGACCTCCTTCCAGTATTGATGTTGTAAGTGGAGATGGCTGGTTATCTTATAATCAGAGCATTGTCCTTTTTTATGTTTTTCTATAATACAATGTGGTGGGCTAGGGGGAGACTCTCCTTGCTCACCATTCTCTTTGCTCACTTTCCACTCTGGGATCAAGTTCTATCATATCTGCTCCTCCTTTAACTTGGACAAAGGCACTGTCTGGTGCCAGATTAAGGATTTGGTAAAACATTCTTCCAAATATACTGTATTCACGAGTTAGGGCAGCCATGTGAAGCAGAATTACCATAATTATTTTAGAATTATGTTAATAGATCAAAATAAACACAACATACGGTATTGGTCGAAAAGCTACATCTGTATTGATAGTGGTTATATTGTTACTCTCACAATATTACTCTGTGTCACGACCCAGTCTTGAGACCCCTGTTCGTTCCTTGTTGTCTTGTCTTTTGTCTTTGTGTCCCCTGTGGTCCATCTCCTGTTCCATGGTGTATCTACCTGTGATCTTCCTGGCCCCTCCCTTGCTCCACCCTGTTTCCCGTTTATGGTCTTCTCACTGCTCCCAGTCCCTGGCCCTTCCCCCGCTACCTAATTACCTCCCTCACCTGTTTCCTGTTCCCCAATCATCCCTAGTGTATTTAGTCTGTGTTGTCCCCTGTCTGTGCATATTTGTGTAGTGTTCCTAGCCCAGTATATACTGTCTGTCGACTTGCCCTTGTGTTGCCTCTGTTTGTCAGCTGCATTAAACTCCCTTCAATTTGGAACTTGGTTCAAGGGAACTTGGTCTGTGCGCAAACATGCACAGACCAAGTTCCCTTGAACCCTGACACTCTGTCATGGTTTGGAGATAAAACTATAATTTGTTAATTAAAATTGTGAGAGAAATTACACCAACTGTTTGAGTGTAACACAGACGAGGTCTGGTGTGCTTTATTCAACAGGTCGGTAAAAAGGTAACAGTCCTTTGGCTTCCAGCCCTGCTCATGGAAAGGGTAGCGTGGCCCTTCGTGGTGTGGTTCATGTTCTCCTCCCGCTCTGTTCTTTGGGTCTGCCTGTTCTGGGGAGACAGGTGCTTAGCCAACGACACACACCTGTTCCCAATCCCCATGAGTCATTCTCCCATACAGAGCTAAACCACACACGCCTCCACAGTGACCTAATACACCAACATCTTATGCTAACATCTTGTGAATGTCCGGTGACATCACCATCAGCATTGTAACTTGCTCCCTTCATGTCACGTTTGTCAGCATTGTACATGTGCCCCGTCTTTATCGTGTTAGTTCACCATTGTAAACTGCCCCCTCTGTATCTAAACCTCTCTCTATGCCAGTAGTATAAATATCCGTACATGTCTTTTCTTCCTCAGAAACATTCTACTTGGCATGCTGTATGAGGTAGGGCACAATAAACTATATATGGCCTGCATTCAACCTGCATCCAACTTGTCTACCGTTAGCTTTCAATTCCAGATTGCATCTGAGGGGAGAGCGGAAGTCCGCCCCCTAAAGGCCCGATATACAGCGTACTTGCTTTTTAACCATGCGTACGCTTAGACAAGCGGCGGCAAGGTGAACGGCATTGTTCACCTACTTGCCTGCATACTTTGCATGTACCTGGAGTATGTCCACTAGGGGGCAGATCAGGGCCGAATCATCCCTGTCCAACACCGGAATATCTTCCTTGACCACTTCCGAAATTGCACAATGTTAACAAACATGGCGACACTCAAGGACGTTATGATTTTAATGAGGTTAAGATCACTTTGTTCAGTTTGCTGCTGTCCTTTTTTTCTTCTTTTGAGTTTTTGAGTGTGGAACAAGAGATTGTTGCTGACCTGTCAGATCCTGATATACTGCCCCCATGGTTGCCTTAAGGCCTTAAGGCTTTTAGAGTTCACAATACAAATGATTACCTGAATTATTAGTTAATGACTGCCATTCATGTAGAAAGGAATGAACATTTGAAAATGAAGACCAATGTGGTAACCTGTTTTAGTGTCACGATCGGCGTGCACACGCCCGTGCACGCTACGTGTCTCCCGTCAGGACTGCACACCTGCCGGGGATTAGCCCTGCGCAGGTGCATACAATCCTTACTGATTGGGACTTGTATTTAAGTTTATCCCACAGCACTAGATGCTGTGGGTCATTGTTTTGTGTTTTGACGGTAACGCCCTGTACGCTGTTGTGTGCGTCTACATTAAATTACGCTTCACGCGTCGCGGGGCAGGATAGCCTAGTGGTCTAGGTGTTGGACTCCCAGCCAGTAGGTCGTGGGTTCAATCCCCAGAGGTGGCCTACCTGTAAGCATCCTTGAGCAAGATGCCTAACCCCTATCTGCTCCATGTAAAAATGTACTAATTGTAAGTCACTTTGGATAAAAGCGTCTGCTAAATGCTGTAAATGTAATTGTCTCTCTGCACGCTCGTTCATGTGTGTGTTCCTCTGGCTCGTGCCTGCTCTCACTTACGACGCCATTACATTTAGGTGCACACGACTAGTTAGTCTCCCACAGTCGCCTCCCGGGGTGGTGTGCGCGCGCTGACCCAACCTTTTTATTTTGAGGAGAGTAAGACCAAATGTCTCCATCTAATTTACTATTTTACTAATCTGCCCCTGCTATTTTAATTGGGATTTTCTTCAACTTCTTTGTAATAAAGCCAAACCTATTTTTGTACAATATTTGCCTTCTGTTAAGTTGGTTACACCACAAACCAAATAACTTAAGGGTTTAAGGGTTCCTCCTGCCCCTCAACAGGAGGAGGCGTTGTCGAGTCTGAAGGTTTTCTGTGCTCTGGCACTACATGTATATAACTAACTGTATCTCATTTTCACAAACGATTGAACGTTTGAAAAGGGATTGATGCTGTACTAACCGCTACTTCAGCAACACATCCCTATCAATCTCCTTCTGCACGCACACACAACAGTTCTGTGTGCGTGCCTGCCTGCTGTTGCAAACTTTGGAAGAAACCATTACCATAGGAAACCATTACCATAGGGAACGGGTCGGGTGTGTGTCATTTTGAAGTATCAATGACATAATTAGAAGAATACGTTTGACTCCTAATATAAAATGATCATAACTAAATATTATTAAAATAATAGTAATAAAATAATAGTATATAAAATCCAGACATTATAAAGCTTCAATGGGCAGGGTGCCACTGGCTGTGCCCAAAGTCAGACCTTTATTATATTTGCCTGAGCTGAATGATTCATCATTTTGTTGTTTCTCTCAGACATCTCATTTTTATGCGAGGAAATTGCTGTCATTATTACCAATAACAAATGGTGCCATTACAATATAGTACCTTTATAGTACTTTAAAACTCCCTTGTCCTTGGCCATTATGATCAAACTGTTCTATAAATCATAAAACATCACTCTTTAGGGACAGTACTGTTTTTATGGAGCACTATTTTCTTGCTAATTGCTGCACTTTGTTGATTCCTCTGACAAATAAAATTGTTATGATAATGCTCGCATTATATTTAACAGTGCGGTAAAGGAGGCCTTTGTACATTAAGAAAAAAAACGTTGGTCATACTATCAGTAGCTGTAGGCCAGTTACACTGCTTTAAGGTGGGTGAAAACCCAATTCACCCTGAGAGGGATTCTGTGTGAACATCCTGCAGTGATGCGCCTGCTGTTGATGATAATGGTACGTCAGGCCCTTATTGGCCTGTCAGCCATTACAGATGTGCTGTCCCATGCTGTAGGTCACCCCCAGGAAACTGCACCTGCCTCACTCCACTAGCATCCCTTTATCCACACTTCGTACAAGCTTCCTCGGTCTACAGTGCCCCAGGCAGGAGATATGTGGAATAATGGATAGCGTATAAGGGCTAGAATTGTGACCAGTGACATCAACAGCTCTTATCTCAGATGTTACTTGCGGTAACTACTGTATCTCTTATCTAGTGACTCAAACAAAATATGTTAATAGTTATCTGAATTTGCATCAGTAGTTAATAGTTAAAAGCTTAATATAGTGACTTTAGACCCCGCTCTCCCCAGTTCGGCCTACTTCAGACTGGGCGGTTTCTGTAGCGAAGACAGATCGGGCCTTGCTGGTGGCGAGTGATGGATCAAGGCCAGCGTACGCGCCGGTGTGAGCTGCAATTTTATAAACTGCAGCTTGTGATGAATTGTCCCTCCTGACACCCCCCCCCCCCCCCTCAAAGAAATATACGTCTACTGCATAAACAAGTACCGTATTTAAAAAAACAAACACGGGAGACCAGGGTGATGTCTTTGCTTGTCTAATGAGCAAACAATGCTGGCATGATCAGTTTCCTTGAGCCCATCTTCCTTGGGTTTCCAGGGGAATGATAAGGCTTGGTAAAGCTTCTGTGAGTATATAAGCTGCCAGCGTCTCTTCATTTGTATTCTACTTCCAAGCTCCCTTTAGGTGCCTCTCCATACATTCTACTTGTCGACTTGTCAGTGCCCACAGAGCTGTCCATTCCTTTGTCTCTGTCTTTTCAAAATATAATACGTTATTCCATCATCTCGGCACTCCTCTTAGAGATTGCAGCCATGAGTATTCAGCGAAGGCGGAGAGTTAATGCATTGACTGCGGTGAGCTTTCAACTGCCAATTGTTTTTATTTATTTATTTTTTAGAAGACCAGACTTCTTTTTCATGCATTTAAATGTCTGTGTACTTTGTTCTGCGGCATGCTAAGATCTGTCTTCCTGGCAGCTACAGCAGACATAAAAACATACAAATCTTTTCTAGCTGCTATAATGAGACAGAACTTTGATGGGAGAGAGAGAACTGGTGATTCTATTACCCCACTGAAGCAGATGAAGGTATATACTGTATATAATCGTGTCAGGTACAGTATGAAACTATAGTCTTGGTGATATGTTAATATAGTCTGTGTTATGTTAAGATTGACAAATCCCTAGCTGGTGCAGAGGGTATGGGAATCAAAATAATAGTGTTTCATTTATATACATGTAATGTATGTTTATTACCTCCAAATTATTTCTAGATTCTTGTTAAATTCAGTGGAATAGTCAGCCATTGGCCATGGGCAAAACATTTTGCTGGGCCCCTGATTCAGAATAGGTTCCTTCAGCAAGGATCCTTTTACCCATTTGACCCAACCTTTATAAAAGTTGGGTCAAATATATTTTCATATTTTGGAGGTGCTCTTGTTGTTCCACATAGCATCATCAAAATTAATTTGTAGATACCAAAAACTGGTTTCCAATAAAGACACATGTTCGTGTGCTGCTGGATGCAATGACATTGTTGCACTCCTTTACCAGACAGCTCACTACAGCATGATGGGTACATCCACCATTTCCCTCCCTGTGGCTTGCACCAGCAAACCACAAGCTTGGAACAAGCCATGCACTCAGGTAAACATCACTGCTTTGAATAGCTGACTACACTTGAATAAACTGAGGAAAAGCTCATTTAAAAATAACAAGATTTAATGTCTACCATGCTCTTACAACTGCACCCTTGTGCAAAACAACATCATGACTTTAAAGGGGATCCACCTTTAAAGCCTGTTGACCAGCAGGTCATTAAAAAAGCAAAACCATCTGGCAGCTGTGGAGTCTCTACTCTCTATATGCCCTATACAGGTTGGTGTCATGAAGTATCAACAAAATACATATTTTACTTTGTGAAACAAAGTGGACTATGCAAAGGAACCACATTGATCCACAATTCACATTACTTTAATGAACCATGTAAAACAGGAGATGATGCTGTGAAGAAAAAAGAAATTGCATACTATATTTGAATAAACCACATAAATAGAAATGGCTGAACTCAAGTTTGAAAAGTATAAATAAAGAACATGCACAACACAATAAACAAATTATAAACAAACCATATAAAATGTATACATTTAGGACCCTTTCTTGTCGAAAGAATTATGACCCTCCACAAAGGGCTTCTTGAGGAGAACCCAGTGGCCATAATGTCTATTGTTTACGCTGCTGCATGACGCTTAGTCTTCTTACTTGTACTCCAGTTCCTCTAGCCTCGCTAGAGCTGCATCCAACGCACCTGATGTGAGCACACAAGACAAGTGTAAATTCAGGACCAGATCAGGAACAGCTTCTTAACTGAGGCTGTCATCCTGCTGAACAATGACGCTAACTAATTACTGCACTACAACAGCGCAGTTGTTAGCACAGACTCTATTCACTGTGCCCATATCTCAGTGTACTGTCACTTCTACGGTGTACTTCTACACACATCATATTGTTCCACAACCTCTATACATACTATACTATATGTTACCCTGTTATTATACTACCTCTACAAAAAAAACTGTAAAATACAGCACTCATAACTTACACATGCACATATCACATTTATATATAATAATAAAAAATATATATAATATATATATATATATATATATATATATACTGTATATATTTATATATGTTTGTTATATATATACACATTAAAAGTACAAATGCCTTTAAAAAGAAATGCCTTTAAAAAGATTGTATTAGACCTAGACCTTGTATAGTGAAAGTTATGATGCAAGTCTCGATTAATGTTCAAGGTATAAAAATATTTATTTTCAACGAATCTGTTAATTACACCAACATTGTGCTTGTAAAACAGTTTGTGCATGTAGAAAACGGGGTTATAAAGATCACAAATTCTAAAGCACTCTTGCAATACAGGGTCTCAAAGCGCAATTTGTATTTATGACAGTGATGTAAACGTTAATTACACTAGGCAACTGTAGGGGGAGCCTGGGAGCAAAAAATACAAATTCTTGCATAATAGGGCTTTAATAGTAACAAAATATTATGGTTGATGATCTACAGAAATATTAGTCTACATTCTGACCTATAATAACTCTGTCGAACTTTGGAAAATGTTTTTGGGAAGAAGACAAACAACTAAAGATTGCTGTATTTATCTAAAAAATTATGACATCATTTCATCAACATGCTGGAACAGTTTTAATTTCCCAATATTTCGTTATATTATTATTACTTTTATCCTTCCTTTATGATTTGTTTTATTGTTGTACTTATTTCAAACAGAAAAAACATACTTGGGTGGATTAAAAATTTGCAAAGCAAATCACTGTATAAACCCTTTCTTATCAAGCTGCTACACAAATCATTTTTGTTATTATTTCAAAAATTTTGAAATACTAAAATTAAAAACTAAGCACATGAACATGAACTGTATAGACCATTTTAATTGAATGATACGGCTGTTCATGGCTCACATAATGTAAGATATGATTTTGAGGTGTAATTAAAAGGAATGGTCCAGGATTAAAATGCTAGGAAGTCCCTGTCTTTGCCTTAATGCTGGGTAGAGCAATAATGCTAAATGGGCTCGATTACTGGTGTGATCAGCAGAAGAGAGCATGAAAAATGGTTTATCGATTGAATCCCTTACACATTGTCTGTCACCATTGATCCACATTTTCACAGCTATTAATTTTTCGACTTGTATCTTGATTAATTACAGAGTAATTATTATGCACAAGTAGGATCTCATTAACTATTGTAAAGCATAATAAATATCCCCAGGTACATGTACATTTTAATTTTACAGCATTTAGCAGACGCCTATTATTTACAATAAGTACATTTATCAATAGCTGAATAGGTCATACATCAATCATAAGTAAACACATTCTGTTATAATAATGAACTCAGCCGTCATCAGGGCTAACTGAGTTCCTAAGAGGTTAAACATTCTAAAAGCTTACTCTGGCATAAACCAGGAAGGAGGGATTAGAGATTCATTTTTAAATATAGAAATTGAGACAGACAGATGATCTCAATTGAAGGCTAAGGGAAATGGGAGTGCTATGAGGTAGAGAGGTCAGTGGCAGCGGTACCAAGGTGAATTCTGGAAGATGGGTAGTGTCTCTGCTGTCCTGACAGCCGCTGAAAGCTCATTCCACCATTGTCGTTCCAGGACAGAAGAGTTGTGACTGACCTTTCCAGCCAGGCCACTGATATGGTTTGGATTAGGACAAACCTATAGGAAACTTCAGCCGAGGCCAAGTGAATTACAGTTGCAGGGGGGACTGTTGCTGCTGCGAAGGCCGTCACTTTATCGTTCCCAGGCTGGGGTCAGAGGAGTCGTGGGGCTATCGCGCATGTCAGGAGCCTGCAGTCTTTCATCACTGGAGGCGACACTCTCCTACTTTGTCTTGGCTTGCCTCACTGCTTGTTCTGGATAAACCGAGCAATCTGGCCAGATCCTTGTCCCATGGCTCTCCCCAGCCAGCTAACAGATGTGTGTCTGAAGGCATGTCCACACTCGCTGTGAGTACAGATTTGCTACTGGGGCTAAAACTACCCTAAAATGCCATGCACACTTAAAGGTACACTCAGTTTCTGTATGGGAATTACCCTTGTGGTTCACACTCCTCTCTACTTCTCTCCATACAGCCCTTAGAGGCTCACATCTTCACTACTCCTCCCCCTACTGTCGTGCACTTTTGTGAACAGAACCTTTTTCAAACATAAAGCTAAACATAAGCATAAGTATAAACATAAGCTAAGTAGCCTTAGTCACATACAGGGCTTTGCAAGGCTGAACTTTAGATAACCTCAAGCTTATTCATATATAAATATGTTTTGTTGCAAGATATCACTGAGTATAATAAAATGATAAAACAATATATTTTATAAAAGCCTTGTTCAAGAGTGTATTTATTTATTGACTTTAGATATTTTATATTTTATTTTACTTTATTTTATTGAAAGGGACACTCCCATATCACAACATAGTGCCCTCAATGTGGGGACATATCTGAATGCATAACTTGTTGAAAACAGTTTCAGAATCAGAATCAGAATCAGAAAAACTTATTGCCAAGTAAGTTTTTTACACATACAAGGAATTTGTTTTGGTGTTGGTGCATGTCAAACATTCTCTAAATATAAGAAAGATAAGAAAGTCAAGTATTAAAAATATAAACAATATAAATATATATACAAAGTATGTTTTAAGAGTAAAAATAGGAAGAGCGGTACAGCAGTACAGTACAGTACACTATCCATGACATACAAATCATGTCTTATGCGTCCAAAAATAATAAAATAAAATCGAAAATTAATAAATTGTTAGCGCTTGCGGCAAACATCACCGTGGCCCCACCTTGCCACTCAACCTATTTCGCTGTTGCAATCTCCTGGGCTTTAATTGTTTTCAGGCATTGCTCTGCATGGCTCATTTATTGGTTGAATAAATCACGGCTCGCAGAGCCTTGCAGTATTGTAATTGTAAACCACAGCCTAAGCCTGGGGGCAACAGATTTGATGGATCTCTCTTCTTGCCTGACAACGTGAATAAGGAGGTAGCTGCATCTCTGAGCAGCAAGATAACAGTGTCACAGTCAAGGATCCTCATTAGGAGGCTTTTCAATGTACAATACAGGACACTTGGAGAGGGTCTTTAATGATGAGCTTCTCCCTAAAAGCTGATCCCGTCGCCGGCTGCCGGCTGTTAGGACTAATCTCCATCCTAATCAGTCCCATCAAAGGCACCTCTAGGTCTTGTTCGACACTGAAGAGTCAATCTATACATTAAAGAGTCTGCGTTCAGTGCCCACCTACAACCGTGTTTAATTTCACATTGTTGCATTAATTATGCATTTGTTGTTCTTTTTACCCCAGATTATCAAAGAATAGGCGGGTTTAAGGGGTGCTCTCTCTCTCTCTCTCTCTCTCTCTCTCTCTCTCTCTCTCTCTCTCTCTCTCGATCACTTCTTTCCAGTCTGCTGTGGAGGTTACATTAAATCAACCAGAAGGAAAAGGGGCAGGCCATAGAAGGTTAAACTTTTGCTGATTTAAGCATCTCTTTTTTTAATCGTAGAAGGATTAAAATAGCATTCTTGCTTTTTATGTATTGTTCTCAACATAATAGAAAAGGTTCTTCACTGCAGTTGTAAAGAAAAGTTAGATGTACAGCATGAACAGTCTAAAATCGACAGTGAGAATTTTTTCTGAAAAATCCGAAAACAGCGGGCCCCAGCCGCCGCTGCCCCTTATCCCTGGTCCGGCCTCCTGAGGATTAGCCCCACACAGGTGTGCCTTTTTTGTTTAATTATGGACGTTACTTAAGTTCCCCAACAGCACTAGGTGCCACCTGTTCTCGGCCCGGCCACCAGAAAATCCAATTACTGTAGTGTTTATAATTCTTATTAAGTTTATAGTTATTATAATTCTGTTTTTATAATGTTTTAATGTTTTAATAAAAACAGAAAAGGCAAAAGGCATTGTTTTGCTTAGTTCCTTTCCTGTATTGTTGTAGGTTGTTCTCCCGGCCTACACAGTCTGCAGGTGTATGGCGTAATGGTTGAACCTAGTACGTCGGGAGCTGCAAAAAAGATAATATTGTCTGTAATTAGATTTTCTATCATATTGTACCATAACTGACCTTGTCTTTAAGTTCCTTATTTTTGTTATGATTATAGTCACTCTGCACTCTCCATTCATGTATTTTTTCTTTCTATATCTGTAGTGTGTGTACTTACTGAAGAACTTGTATGTGTATGTATTGTATTATTTCCTTATAGCTAATAAATGAATCACTTAAGACGCTTATCAGAGCTGGACTCATTTTATTTTACAACAATTTGTTTTTATAAGTAGGATCATAATAGAATCTAGAAACTGGGTTAGTACGAATTTATATTTTATTCGCTACTTCCCTGTTGAAGGATTTGACAGGATTCCATCAAACTAAATTTATCATTGGCTAAAATACTGACCCTGAGAATCATTTTTTTGAGAATCCTTTAACATGCCAAGCTATTACATTGAGTAAACTATTTACAATTTTAGACTATTTGGAATATTAAAATGGTCTTTAAAATGTCCCCATGGTAAAATCTTGAAGACCTGCTTTGAAAAAAGTCCAATCAAAAAGTGAAAAAGCAAAATGACAAGCAAAAACCGAAGGCACACTTATACAAACTGACAACAGATGTAACATTGAGCTAACTATAGCCTGCATAAAATGCATAAATTACGAACAAAAACATTTTTATTTTGAATGCTAGAATCATTTGTGCTTTTATCCTAGTTTTGAAAAAGCTTGTCAAGCTTAATACTTTTTTGTCATATATTTTCAGGTTTTACATCTTTGGCCTGCCAACGTGGCATTTCTTGTGCTGAACATGAATTAAGGCATGTTAACTTACAGTGTGTAATCTGTTTCGGCAAGATTAGTTTCACAGAGCTGTCTCTTAGGGTATGTCTGACAGTACTTTGCTTTGGCACCAGCTTTACGTAGTGGAAATGTGCCATGGCTTTAGCTGTCTTAACTTTTTTCCAGAAATGTGTGGATTAGTGCTATATTGCCACTTCAAACAAATCACGTCTTTAGGTGCTGCTATCCGCTATAGCTAAAAGAAGATACCACACATCACTGCTTTAGTGCTGCGACTGCACTGACCCAAATTAAACTTTTTTATGTTTCTTTAAAATGCCACTCTTGCACTTACACTTTTCCCATATAGGCAGGGCAAAGGCCTGTTTAGAGGAAAGTACCCTCTCTTACTTTAGATGATATTGTCTGCATTATAAAGGTCTTGGGAGAGGGGCATTTGATCCCATTTCTGTGCTTTATGATGAAGTGAACACGCATGGCTTGCTTGCTGGGCTAGGCCCATGGTTTACCTACACTAGATTCGGGCACGCTGAGCTCTGCAAATATTTGAAATGTCAATCTCTTTGATAATGTCCCTAGGTCACAAAAAGCAGACTTTGCACGAACGGCAGCACCTTTTGCACACAGGAAAATATAAGCACTTTCCTTTTTTACCATTTAATTTCTATTTTTTTCCTCTCTACCTTTGCTGTAGGTTACCAGAAGTAATCAAGGACCGAGCTAGAATAGCCACAGATGGCTGCTCACTCCTTCCTGCCACCAATTCTGTTGAGGCAGGAATTGGAGTTTTTAATAAGCTGAACCGGGACCTGTTCCTGTAAATACCATGGTGATATATATATAAAGGGTAAGCCAAGAGAGGGTATAATTCTCCCATTCACACAGTCCTGTTTAAAGAATTATGTCAAAACGTCATGCACATAATGGTTGGTAACAATGTGCTCTCACACAGATGAGTCATTTAGCCTCAGTGACTTTTACAATGTTTTTACTATAAATATTTCTATATCCAAATAGGCCTTTTGCTCTCTATTTTTATCAATTCATCCCAGGTGAAAATGTCTACAGAACCCTGTAGATGATACTGTTTGTATACAAACACTGTAGTGCGACTATACATCACATAATACTACTGAAGGCTGAAGAAACCTCTCACTTGTGAAAGGCTGAATCAATTTGAAGCGCTTCGGCAGAGATGCTGACTGAAGCAACCTTAAGACCAAGCTGGCGTGGTTTCCTTGGTATGATTGTATTTATGGAAATAACGCTTCATGTTTTTAAAAACAACACAAATGTTAATGCATGCCACCTTGCATTCAGATGCAGAGGCAATCTATCACTTTGTCTGCCCAACCTATAACAGAACACTGGAGCAGAGAAGTCCAGTTATGCATAAATCATCCCTAAGCTGTACTTCTAGATTGTTCTGCACTGGGACTGGGGCAATGTATTATACAAATTGATCGGGTGGGTCCTCGTATTTTATCAGCATAAAATAAATCTATATGACATTTAGGGTGAAAAACTGTGACATGTACACTGTTTATGACTGTTTGTTTACATATAACTTCTTACGCTCAAGTTAATTTTTTACCCGTAGCTGTGGAGAGAATTATATTTTATTGTCATCTTTGAGAAATGCTCCAGCATAGTCTATCATTTCCTGCCGTACATTAGAAAAAAGTGATGGGCAAGGGGGGGATTGTTTGTTCAGTACTTGAAATATGAAATTAAACATACTAAAACATACTGGAAATACATAATGTGCAACAAAGTGACCATATCAGGGCTACCTCAGTATTATAAGCTCAATTCATGTCCGATTTCACTGTCTGCCACAGTGTTAAACCACAGTATCACAGTAGTTCAACTGTTCTGTTTGTTGTTACGATGTCTGCTTGTCACATACTGTAAGTATGTGATGAGTGGTTTGTTGACCATCCAATCAGGGCTCTCAGACAAATGCAGTCTCTTGCTATGAGTGAGACTTGCTAGTCTCCTATGAGTGGGGGCAGTTTCAGACTCAGGGAATCTGTGGCTGTGGTTGCTGTTCACGGGGACTGGATCCAGGCTAGGGTTTATGTTTCATGTGGCGAAACTCATCTGGGCGCTGTTGAAGATTGCTCGATAGAGGCTCATTTCCTGTTTTCATTAATCTGAGGTAATAAGGCCGCATTCAAAGTAAACACATTAACGGAGCATTTAAAAGCATTAAAAAATATTTGTATTTTTATTTAATTATCACAAATACTATATCCTCAAAATAATCGACAAATGGAATGAGTTTCTTTTCTCTTCTGGATGAAACAAGAATATTCAAACATTCTAGTTTATGCAAGCAAAGAAACTGTCTGTATTAGTCAAGAGTTGTTTAAATTCTGTTCTATATATTTTATTCAAATATCCTTTGCAAACAGTAGTTGTCGAATACCTCCTACTGACACCTTTCCTCATAGTCTACTCCAAACGTAGTTACGATAAAAAATAAATTATTACAAATGGCTGCCCTTCCTCACAAGACAAGGACACAAAAGAATATGAGCCATTTCCAGCGGTCCACGTGTATAAAAGCTATAATCACTGCAATTCTAAAATGCTGGTGTGTCGAGCACTGCCTCTTGATAGAAGAGAGCCCACAGTGGGTGGATCGGCCTTAGATGTGTGTCGACAGAGATCTCCCATCCAAAGCCGGTCTCCTGGGTGGCTGGTTTTCGCAGAGTGCACACACAGACGGCTGCCGTGATTGGATTCCGATCGGGTGTCGGGGATAGGTCGCGCTCCACGCCGATGAGGGACTTGCCTCTTGAGACCCGGCGGCCGTGTGGCTCCATCTCATATGAACAGGACAGACAGTGGGTTTGGTGGGGGAGAGGGCAACTAACCCCTGGGTTTATTCCCTGCCATCAGTGTCACCACTTTGTTTAACTTTGGCTATGTGAGGTGGTGTATTGACAGTGAGCACATTTGTATGCACACAGTATCAACATATTTTTCCTCATTCCTAGAAAGGCCGTATTTTGTTTAAAGGTGTAACAACAGATTTCAGAGCTTATATTTTCGGTTTCAGATCTTTTTTTCACTTTCAGATCATATTTTTTCAATTGCAGACTTGGAACAATGAGTGACAGCAAAGCTTATGATGACGTCCGCTCCACCAGGACAACCTGCAGTTCACATTGTCCGTCAAACATAAGATCTGCAACTGAAAAAATAAGCCCTTAAATATCCAAATATATATGAAAGTGAAAAATTAAAATAAAAAATGTATTCAAAATAATTCCAGAATTGAATCAAAATTATATTTAAACTGAAAAAAACTTGTACTACTAACTTTTCCTAATAATTTATATAGTCTCGTTTTTGTCACCCCATCTCTGAAGTGGTTTAATGACCTTATGGCACACCACTGGTATATACTGTATGTATATATATATGACTTTGCTTGTCCAATAGGAAGGCTAGAACTGAGACGGTGCATGTGTGGAAAGGAGAAAAAGGAGAGCAGAGAATTTGTCGGTACACTGTATCGAAGGCCTTGCTATACAGCCATCATTTTGACACACTATAGGCAAATTTGGAGAATACAGACGCATTGTGCACGAGCAGCAGGGCCGGAGCAAGCACAGAATCGATGATGATGTTATGATGTTAGTGCTAAACATTGAACAAAACAATTTAGGTACTGCGCCAATGAGCAAAGCCGTTGGAAAGAATAAGTCTCCATTTTTTTTTTTGTCTATAGTTGGAGTCATCGGTATGTTTCTGGAAGAGGGGTGTTTGTTATGATTTACGGGCCATTTTCTGCTCCCATTTCTTTTAGTAGGTAATATGTTTCAATAATGTTTATAACATTGCGAAGTTGAACCGTTAAGGTTAAATGTTAAAGATTGTTTCAGCGATATGCAAACGGAACAGAATTTGTCTCGGCTTTAAGTGGAGATTATTGTACTCATGCACTCGCTGTAAGGAGCATAACTATTTTATAACAAGGCTCCAAGTACCGCCTTTGTCCTTGACAAGATAGGACTTGTCACGACCCCGCCTGGACAGTCTGTTTCTTGTCTTTCTGTTCACCGTTGCCCTTTTTATGTTCCCCTAGTGTTGTCTACCTTGTTCCCCAGTGTTCTTCCTGGCTCCTCACAGTTTCCCGGCCCCTCCCTTGCTCCTCCCATTTTCCCCTTGTATGGTCCTCTCAGTTCCTTGGCCCTTACCCACTCCCAATTATCCTCCTCACCTGTTTTCCGTTCTCCAATCATCCCTAGTGTATTTAGTCTGTGTTGTCCCCTGTGTCTGTGCTGGTTTGGCATGTCTTTTTGTTTGTATATTCTGTAAGCCATGTTTTTGCCAAGCTACCTTGTTTTTGGTTCCAGTAACGTGTATTCTGAGTGTCTGTGCTTTGGTCTCACCGAAATCCCTGACAAGACTGTGTATCAAAGACACTTTATGTAAAGCAGTTCTGTACCTTGTAAAATACTTGGGTCTCTTTGTTGGTATAGTGACAGTTTTCTGAGTGTTGTGTTTTGGCTGTGTCTTTCAAAAAACATGCACTGTTGCATGGTTCCTTAGCATGAGTAAGCATCGTTAATAAAAAAAAAAAACATGCAGAATGAGACCACCACCCTCTGAATGTATCGCGTTTATGAACAATTGATTAGGTATGACCTAGTGGCATGAAGGTATCAAGATCACCTGGCATGTGGAAATCTTCATCCATGTTGTGCATATCTGTGAATATTGTATATTTCACAACATATGTTTGCCTGCATCCAGCCTCAGTGGTTTCTTTAATTTACAATATATGTGGAACAAAAATATCAATATAGTTTTCCAACTAACATAACTTGAGAATATCAGTAGAGATTTCAAACAGCTTTTGCAGCCATGTTCGTAAAATTGAGAAAAAAGGTGAGTGATATAAATAATGCTAAATGTTAGTTTCCCTGTTCATTGCATACCATAAAAAAGGGATTATTTGAAAAAAAAGATTAGTGTGAGATTGGGAAACTAGAGTTGAGGGTTTAACAAAAGTTTGCTTTAAAACACTGAGAGTTCTCATCTCCTTAACACAGACTTATTCCTTTTTACACACATACACATGCATACACAGACAGTGCTAAGTGCACACATTAACATTCCCAGGAGCTTTAAATGAACAGGAATGTGGGCATGGATGCGTTTATTTTCCTAATTTCAGCAAGCAATGCAGAATTACATTCCCATCATGCAATGTTAAACCAAATCATAAAATCTTACCACATATGGCACAGAACACTTTGTTTTCAGTTAATGAGCCGAGGAGAAGGGCTGAGCGATTTAACTGTGATTATTATTGTGTGAGTTAATGCCCTTTTGCAATGTTATACTGTAACCTATATCCCAATATGTTTAAATACTAGATTTTTGCCTTACTTTAAATGAAAGCATGCTGTAATGCTGAATGACAAGAATGTCTGTGTTGCTACAGTGACTTAATGCCTCTACTGAGAAAGACCCCAGTCTCCATTCTATTCCATTTAAATCTATTGATGTGCTATGTAGCAAAGTAACAGTCACACACTGTGGGTTTCTTGAGGGCAGACCGTGTCTTACAGACTTCACCGTGTATCAACATAAATTCAGGTTTGTAGCTTTTTCCGTAGTACCTCCCGTCCGTCTCTCGCTGTGTGTTCCAGGTTACAGGTGATAAACGATTGCCCTTACCTGTTTCCAATCCCCAATCCCCGAGTCCCGTGAACCCCACCTCCCGACACTCCCATACAGACCGCGCTAAACCTGGCCCACACTTCACATGTAACTATAAGGTAAAGGTTTTCTCAACCTCTCCTGCATGTTACATTGTTACTTCACCTATTTTATATACAGTTTTATATTTTCACCCCTTTCACATGGAAATACGTTTAAACCTTTAAAGTTACTTTGTTATGCTTACTCATCCTTAACATTATAAGATTATATATAAGCTCATGATGTGTGTGTGTGATTTCAGCTCATTAATAAATTATTCATGATACACCACACTAATGAAGTAATAAGTGTGATTGCTTGGAAAAGATTTTCCTCTACTGCTTAATTTGCTAAATGATCTATAAGCCAAACACCTCAAAAAATATCTGAAGACAACATATCTGTTCTGAAGTTCATTCTTTCCTTAATTAATTAAGGAAAGAAGTTTACTGGTTTGAATTGGTTAAAAATAATGGGCCATGTGGTATAACAGTAATGTCAAGAGTTTTGAGTGGTAGCCATCCTTGATTTGATTCTCAGTTGGGGAAATACATTTTTACAGAATGGTTATATTATTAGAAATGCTTCAATGGTCTAGTCAGTCAGCCGGTCTAAATATGTCATGTATTTACTTTCTTACTGTGCTATTAAAACAGTGCTAACACTTGTCCAGCTGGGAAAATCTTAAATTCGAAGGGGCTCAAGGGTCTTTCAGATATGAATCAGTTTTATGCTAGTTTAAGGTATCTTGCTTCAAAATGGACGAGGATAAATCTGGCATGTTCCAGATTTATCCTCGTCCAGTGTGTGGTCCAAGTAATGGACCACACAAGGCTCAAGATGTCATTTTTCACAAGGTAGTGTTTAGACCTGCATGGCCAACTGCAGTGTGGCTTCTTGGTATACAAGGCCACAGTGAAACAAAATTGATCTTGATTGTCACGCTCTGTTTCCTATTTTCATAGCGATATTTCAGTGGTGTGGAACATGATACACCAAAACATGACAGCTCACAATAGAAAAACATCACCTGTATTACCCTGTTTGAAATATTCAAACCGATCAGATTAATTAAATATACAATAGAGAGCCCTAATGACACCAAAAAGCTCAATAACTGGAACAAAAATTACAGTCAAAAGAATACATTTGTGCTTTCCAGTGAGTTTTCTCAGCTTGAGAACAGTCTTATGATGTCAATTTAACTGAATGTAAAAACTCTTTCCTTGTATAGACATTTCTTGAGTTAATTTGCTTTCTGAGAGCAACACGGACACACTACCAAAATGGGATTGCATTAAGCTCATTCGAAGGATGGCTAAAAATAGGTAATTAAATTGATTGGTTCTTCTGCATAATTTTGCCCTTTAGTGTGAACATTGATACAGAGTAATGAATTAAAATGAAAGCCCCATCTCCATCCCCCTGAATGCATTTTACTCAATCATGTCTCCAAAATGCCCAAAAATACGACACCTAAATATAATACTAAAAGTGTTCAATATAAGTATTCAATTGATTTATTGAGGCCTGTCAAGACATAAAATAATGCATGTCAGCGAGTTTAAATGGTGGGTAGATCAACAAAGCTCTACTGTTCATGTGTCTTTTGCTGGGTTAGCAGTTCACTAGCCACTACTGAGTCATCTTCAAATAAAATTTTGAGCGCTCCATTCTACCGAGACTGGGCTTATGAAAGTTATTAACGACCTGTTATCTGCTATAGCACAGCTTTTGATACTGTGAAACGTAACCTGCTCCTTGACTGCTTAAAAACTTACACTAGTGAGTTAGCCCTTTCTTTTACACCATGTAACTCATGGTAATGTGACCTCAGAATACTATAAGGTTACCTGTTCTGTACTGGGCCCTCTGTTGTTCTGTATTTTCTGTATGTTTATGCCATTTGTAAATATGGCATTAGCTTTCATTGTTACGCTGATGATCCTGGAGTCATGTCTCTTGGAAATGAAACAATGGATGTCTTTAAATGTTCTGCTTCTGAACTCTGACAAGACTGAGATGTTAATTGTTGGACCTGCCAGACTCTTAACTTTGACAACTGTATATTACTCAGAGTAACTCGGCAAAAAACCTGAGTTGAATTTGACTACACACTTTCTTTTGATTTGAACATTAAAAATATTACTAGAATTGCATTCTTCCATCACCGCAACATTCTAAAGATTCGCCCGATTTTATCCTGAGTGACCCTAATTCACACACTTGTATGTATTGCGTCTAGACTATTGTAATGGCTTGCTCTCGGGCCTTCTGAAAACAAGAATCAAAAGTCTTCAGATGGTACAGAATGTTGCTGCCCAAATCCTCACTAGAACTGGAAAGTTTGACCATAATGTATAACTCCTGTCCTGGCTGATCGCCATTGGCTACCAGTTGATCTCATTTGACTTTAAGATCCTCCTGTTTACCTATAAAGCAACACATGGATTGGCACCTTCCTATATATCTGAACTGGTGAAACCATACCATCTCAAGGCTTACACTTACAGAATGCAGGCTTGTTATCCATCCTTAAAGTAAAAATCAGCAGGATTTGGAGCATTCTCACACTGGGCCCGATACTCTGGAACGCCCTACCTGCTGAGGTTAGGGGTGCTACTTCTGTAGCGACCTTCAAAGTCAAACTTAAAACATATCTTTATAGTCAGGCTTAGGGAGCCTAAATGGTTATGCACTAAACCCACTCATATGCTTCTGTTCTTTATGCGAGTGTCGTTGATGGGGAGATGCTGCCATTGACCTGGACACTATATGGACAACAACGGTTGGCTTCTTCCGCAACCACATCGCCTGCCCCTGCTGTGGAGATGCTGCTAGTGAGCTGTGTGCAGGCGTAATGGATGGTGAACAGACTTGGCCATAACTGGGGGCCCGCTCACATCCTCATGTGGCATTTATCATTAGTACATTGGACTGACCATTACACATCTTAATTCATACAATGTGTGATTTTCTGTTTGTCTGGATACATAGTGATGCAGTATATATTAATCAATGTATACTGCTAATTGTTTTTGCCCACTCAGCATCTATTGTATCTTAACCGTCCTAGAAGGGTTAGATTCCTTGTTCTGAATAAACAACGACAAACATGACTGAAGGAGGTTTTTGAAGGTTTAATTTGATGGCCCTTTAACTGCAGTTGCCTATAAGCCAAGTCAGAGCATTGAGCTGATGGTATGTTTTTCATTATTAAAGTTAAAGAAAAGTATGCTAAAGACTGTAGATGTTAATGTGGTTTGGTTGGTCTACTGAAATACTGTAATCATATACCTAATAAACTGAGGTTTGTGTATCTTTCTCAAACTTTCTTGCTTTTTGGCTCTGAGAGGCCAGAAATGACACACTTCCCCTTTAAATCCAGGAACATGTATTTACCCATACATCTTCCTGGTAGACCTTAATGTTCCCTTATTAAGTCAGTAAAATTGGCAGTGTCACACAGCAGCTTTTCAAAAAGTAAAATTTCACAAAATGTTCACGGAACCTCTTTAAAAGGCAAATTCAAGTCATCTCATTCAATACATCATGTCTTACAGCGTATCAAGTTCAACTGATTGATGTCAAGATTTTGTAATACGTATAACGAAAACCTGAGACAGCTGTACGTCTGTGATAAAACGACTGAACATAGTCAAGGGGATGTCAAGGAGAGAGTCTGTCGGAGGAGGGCCTGATTTGAAGATCACATTCTGTTCGAAAAGAGTAGCCTGTGAAGAATGATTTTGAGGAGTTTCACAGGCAGGAGTGTGTGTGGTCCATATGTAATCACACATTTAGTCACTCCTAGTGTCTAGGGGCCAGCCACCCAGGAGGGGAGGTGGTCACTACTTTTCTGATTGTGAGCAACTTGTCGTAGCTAACATGCTAGCAATTCATCTTATCTTTCTGCCTCCAGTCAGTCAGCGGAGTCCCTCCCTGTAGATGTGCTCCAGTCACCCTGGTGGCCAAGGAAATCAACCTCTCTGCCCCAATGGTCATCTCCAGCCTCCAGCTGCTTGAGGGATAACCTCAGCCACTCCCATATTAGTCTGTGTTAGCCCTGATCTGTCTTCATTGGATGGGGACTGAGGCCTTTTAGTACAGGACCAAGAACAACGATGGCATGCATCAATCTCAAATCTGTTTTGAGTGTGATTGGCCACATACGTGGCCAATGTCCCACTAGGCAATTTTTGTGGTCCTGGTCTGGCCTCAATTTCTCAGATAATCCTTGATGTCTGATCTGTGGAAAGTGACTTGACCATGAGGAACTTGAACCCATTTGTCAATATTGTGCTGGGTTTGGCATGCAAGGTTGTAGAACACAAAATTATATATTTTAAAGTGCCTGGAAAAAGTTAAATCCATTAAAAAACAGTGTGAATTAAATTCAGGAGTTTTGCTGAAGTGATATAGTTTCCCAGATTACTACATTTCCCGTAAGCCTCATTGCAAAGAGCTACCTCTACTGTCCAGGGTGGGGTGTGTTTGCATTGATGAGAAAAGTTGAGAGACGATAGCAGCAGTCAGAATATCAGCTATTTTGTTAACTCTTTGGGAGTGAGGTAATATAACAATAAATCAAATCCCACTTAATCCCACTGGTGTATGTTTGAGCTGTGGCAGGGCTCTAAACTATTTCTTGGTCTTTACAGCACTAAATTACTTGATCTTTAAGGATGCTGTTTAATTTGTAGGAGCTATAATTGACTGGGCTTTATTAAAAAATACTGTATCTGACACGGTTTCGGCGGCTACCTTTGTCTTCCTTGTGTTTCCCTTTTTCCCTGTGTTCCTGTCTTTCCCCCGTCTGTTTGTTTGTGTGTCGCTTTGCGTGGTGGGCGTGGTGCAATTTTGGGTCTAACACTCGTGAACGTGACAGTATCTTGAATTAAACAATTAAGGAATGTTTTTTTCCCAACATACCTTAAGAAGATAATCTCTTGAATATGTGATCGGTTTAATGGAATACTGCCAACTTCAGATCTTGAAAATACCATATTGTAAATATGCAATGCAAATGTCAATGACATTACTTGATTTAACATCTAATTCTCCCTAAGAAGATTCAGTGAGGAAAAAAGTTCAGGTTCAGTCTAATACCAAATAAATAATAACAGGATAACAGCATGTTCATGGTCAATTCCCTGTAATACTGTAGACTTAATTTTTTCACATGGGTCCAATAAGAGGTCATTCATCAACCAGACACAAAACTTATATCAAGTTGAAGGCTAGAAACGGCATTGCAAACGAGGACCAGGAGTACAGATTTCATTTCTTTATCTTTAACTTCTAAATTGATTTTCCAGTTGCCAGCCAAACAAATGGTTTCGGGTGATATTACGATTATCGCAGATAAATAGACAGAATTTCATTTACACGTTTTTCTCATCCAAATAAAGGCCAAAGGGCATCACGTTTCCGGCACAAAAGGCCCTCGACAATTGATGCTCTTTTCCTATTAGAAAAGAAGACAGAGAGGGTAATTTTATACTTGTTTATACCCTCACATTCCCTGGCTCTCCTCACATCTGAGCAAATTGATTTCACTCCTCGTGTTGCTGCAATTCTCGGGTTTCCTCCACTCCATGGTGGAATTAATCCTGGTAATGTTCCCTCTAAGTGAAAAGCAAATTAATTTTCACCACCATACTGATCTAACTAATGACGGGGTACATGTAAGGAGAAGATGGGAAATCATTTCTCAGAGAACATTATCTTTAATATTTTTGACCACTTCTTCTCACATCAGTCGACAAAATTAAAGCCCTGGCCAGGAAGGAGGGGAAGCCAGATACCTTGAAATGTGTCTGACTTTTCACAACATCCTGAAGAAGGCATTAAAAAGGCAATTGGCCATTGATTGCCTGCTAATGGCAGAAAGAGTGGAAGCAGAAAAATGGCTGCAACAATTCTTTTACTAAAAAAGCTCCTCCATTCATGCATGTTATTAAAGCCATTGAACAGAAATCCCTATTGAAAGTCATCTGATATGGAAGGCAAGATCTTGGCAATGCAGGATAAACTTGCCAAAGCCTAAACTTATTAACATTTATGTGACATTCATACATCAAAATGAAACCAACAAATATCCCAGAGGTTTCACGCTTCTACAGCTTCAGCAGTGTTGTGGACTTTAGGTCTTTTTTAAAGATATTTGAGGATTCTCTAAGATCTTAGTAACTAAACAATATTTCCACTGCAAACATTTATTTTTTTGTTTGCATGTTAGTCGTTGTTACCACTCACCATCTTTGACCAATCATAAAACATGGACAACGATCCTGAAATCAATCAGTGGAAAAACACAAACTATGAGTTAAACTTTGTGAAAGAGAATGTTCTATCCTGGCCCAGAGAACACTAATACTGGTTAGATGCAAGATGGTTGAATAATAGAGGATTATAGCCAAAGGTATACCAGCATATCCCATTTTATCCTCTAAAATAACAACACCATTTGGGAAATCATGCTTTTAGATCAATTTCATGGGGAAGATCTTAAATTATTTTGAGGCTGCTACAAAATATGATCGATCCCCAGCCTTGCCAGCGGTCTGTTATGCACAGGGCCTTTTGTTTGGATGTATTCTCGAAGCAATTAGGACCTGGAGATCAGAAAGCGTGAGAAGAATCTGACGCAATGGATAATGACACATTTCTTCATCCTCTCTGCAAACAGACTGTGGTATTTGTAGCTTTGGGCCCCATCTTTGAGGCTTACCTCCACTTCAGCCCAGGTTCCTGAAGTGTGACCAGTATGACCACCTAGAAGCAACCCAAGGGCCGCGTGAACCGGATGAATTACAAGATGTCTTGCAAGGAATGCTGCACCCTGAATACAAAGAATACATGCGATGATAGCATTATTCTGCACGTGGAAAGATTTTAAACCCACTCAGTTACGTTTATATGCAGACAGTACATGTATTTGTATTTGTACATGTATTTAACAATGCATGTATTAATGCTTTACACCACAGGTCTTAAACTTAAATTGAAAGATAAAATGATTCAACTCATAGAGTTGGGAGATCAACATCTAGCCACTGGGCTGGGAATATAAATGCCCTGCCCTACAGAAAGCATCATGAATTTTTATAAAACAAGTACTTCCGACCTAAATTGTTTACACACCTGTATGAATATGTGTAGAATTAAACATTGATTAAGAATACCCAGCTGACGTTTTAAGTTCTTGAAATATGAATTAATAACAGATGTTTGATCATACCAACAAACCTATTGCATTTGCTGTACATTTTCTCCCTGATAGTGACGAGGAGTAGGAGTAAAAAATATCTGGAGGGTTTACAACAGCAGGTGAAAGCAGAGATTAAATAGCAATGATCTGATGCAGTTATGCGATACATCATAATCGGATTTGAACACCCCGATGGCAGTGTTGTGCCCATGGGAACAACACTGTTGTTCTATTCACAAGATTTAATCAGATAATATAAATTGTGCATGAAGAGCTAGAATTAGACATCAAAAGTTGTGACTCCATCGCCCCCAGCTTGCTGCCATCCTACATGCACTCTCAAATAACATAAAATATGATGTAGAGGTATCCTTATGTAATATGTGGAAAACTGCTCCAAACCAGGTGCTATTGTACAGTCTCTACGACACTAAGGAGTACATTTAACGGTGGTAGTTCTATGCTACGTTATATTCTATGTCTATCCTATTTAGCACGATTAGCAATCTCTGGTCGCATCGGTTACCATTTAAATGTTTTGCTGTTATGTAATCAGTAAGTCCAGAACTGTGATGATAATATATTCACAATCCCATACTGCGTGGAGCTTCTGCTAATTGAATGACCAACTGTACCTAAGGCAATGGAAAAATAATGTATAATAATAAGAATAGATACTGGGGAACGAACAGGGAGGAAATGCTGTACAAGCTAGCTAAAACAGAGGTGTCGCCACACTTGTTAGCAGGTTGCAATGAGGGCAAACAAACAAACTAACATGATTATTCGTCAGGTTATATCCTGTATTTATTGTAGTGATCCCCAACTGGGTAGATATACAGTATCCCAGGGCATTTTTGAGCAGTACTTAAATGTAGAAAGATTGTGGAACAAATAGAATTTACCAAATTTGTGAAGGACATATCAAAAGAAAATATACGTAGTATCAATCTAGCACATATATAATATAACAATATTCACACAGTTAAAATCGTGGCCTGCTAAAACCAAACCTTATTTTGTAATGTTTGCTGCTCATTACATATCTGTGCCGGAACTCTCAATTCAGTCAGGTAGAGAACCACCAATAATTAGATCCTATAGGGGTTATGCATTTACTTAGTGGATGCTTACATGTAGACCGGGCATGTTGGGGTTTGAACCCACAACCTTTTGGTTGCCCCCTAGTTCAGTTGGTGCTGACCACAATTGTTCAAGTGCCTATGTTCAAAAAATCATCCACACCTGGGTATTGTTCCAATTAGTTGAAGGTGGTCCAATCGCCTGCTAATGATTTGATTGACACCTTTTCAATTGAGAGTTCCCAGACTGATATGTAAAGCGAAGCGAAGCATATGGGGCGGCATTTTATAATAATTATTATTTTTTAATAATATCCCATTTAACATATGTTTATTCAAACAAATTTAGGACCATACTGGTTTGGTGTGGTGAGGGCTACTTGCACATTGAAAGGACTGAACATAGAAGACAGAAAAACCCTGCAATACTGTAATGGTAGAATGTGATGGGGGGCCTGCATATGATGATCATCATGCTACTGTCTCACCGACAACGTGCCGGTGGGAGCAAGGGCACCCTCTTCCTGCATGATTGAGGTGAGGCAGGGCGGTCATTCCAAGTGATTCCAAGTGTCATGTGCGTGAGATCAATGGTCTGACAGGAGCCCATGGAAAGGCAGCGGCCCCTGACACTACTGTCATGAATATTTACAGCCTTGCCATTCTGACTGTCTGTGGGTGCACCGTGTTCCTTTCGAGTTTGACATATACAGGCTTTTATGTATGCGTGTGTCAATACCTGCGTTCTAACATGCATTATTAAACAATAGCCCGTTGTATGTTGTTGTTGTTGTGTAAGACGAAGCTTCTGTGACAAAGACCACAGCAAAAATGTGTAATATTTGTTATTAAGCCAGTAGGTCATTTCTTATACTTTTAAAACAAATAATCAAGTAGTTACTCAATGCATAATGTGTGCAAACTGCTCTGTTAACCCTGACAGCCCAATTTGGATGGCAGGCAGTCTCTAGAGGGAAAGGTGGGTTACTGCACATAGACCAAAGCTAGTCGACATGAGTAAAAATTAACAATAAAGACCTTGAGCAATTACATAACATAAAGGTGTCAAAGAGGCCTTATTTTTTCTTGTGGCAATAACATTCTCCACTAATGAAGGAGCTACTCGTTAGTAATTGCACCACTTAATTGAAATGAACCATGTATCTATGAGCAACATGTATGTGTAGGAGGGTCCTCCTGACTGAACGTGCAGTACCAGCCCACTTCACATAAGATCCTTCCCTTTTCATTTCAAGTTATTCCCCAACAAGAGGTGAAGCTGAGCGCCTTGCTCGAGAGCCATGCTCAGCAGCAGAGATCAAAGCACCGACCACAATTGGATTAATGGTCCCCTCTCCCAGCGATTACAGTCCACAGAGGTGTATTCACCAGAACACCTACCCTGTGAAGTGGATTTTCTTCAACCTGTTTTGAAAGGATTAGCTACCTACCATTTAATGGAAGACAAAAGAGGGGACAAAACCATGTTGGTTTATTTCCACTGGTTTTAGGAAGCAACAAATAATGTGTACCTCCGAGGTAAATGTGGAATAAGGCCGGCGATATTATGCAGCAGTATTCGGTAATGGTACAATTCATAATGTCAATGGCTGTGTTAAAGTGACAGGAGTTATCCTGTTAAAATATGGACACAGCCTCAGTTAGGCAATCAGTAAAGCTTCACTTTAATATCACTAATGGCCAGTATGGTAATTGTAATCCATTAAATGTCTAAAGACTCACATGATATCTTTAAGAAAATTTATGACATATTTTGTTTTATGGCAGATTCTTGTCCAACTTTGGTAATATCCATAATTGCGTTTGACACACTATGACTTAATGTGGTGCATTAGGGAACGACAAAAACAGATACTTTGTATCTATTAAAAACCTTAACTACTTGTTTCTGGACGTGCCTCTGTGCTCAGCCTTCAAACGTAAAAGCTGGATAACATGAATAATTTATTATTAACGTCCCTCCATAGAGCACAACACACTCTGAAAAGTGTTGCTGCATTAAATTATGAACAGACCGTCAAATTGTGCATTTGCTGCATAACCAGGTGACATGTGCAGCGTACAAACCATTAATGTTCCCCCAGTGTGGTGAGAAACCAGCCAAGTTGTCTTACACATGACAGCTTCAATCTGCTTGGGGAAGACTGAATAATTCAAAGTTCTAACATAGAACCATCTGGCCGCCCAAAGCACCAATGCAAGATGCAGGCCTCCCTCAAATAGCATTTGTGAACCATGTTGGCTGCAAGCGCCAGTCCTCACAAAACAAGCAGATTGCTACTTCTTTACACGCAATTTAAAACACACTGTGTCAGATTGATGCCTTATTTTTATGGCTGGGTAAGAAGTTTGAGCTCAGATATTGTATTTTTGACTTGGAGGCCATTTAATCTAATTAGGCTAAATGCCATATCTCTCTGTCTCTCTCTGGCACACTCCGGCACATGCACACACAACACATGAAGGGAATAGAAAGGGATGAGGAACGAACGCAGTGAAGGATAGAGGGGGGGCTAAAGACAGAGGGATGGTGGTGTTACTTTCCCTCAGAAACTTTTTTTCATCATCTCTAAACTGAGTTGATCATATTTACGCAACCAACACCCCCTTCCCCTCTCTTCCTGGAAGGAAAAGAACACGCCCCTGATTTGAGCAACCGCCAGTCTTCAGAAGTCACAATACAGGCACTCATACACACCACACACGGATCCGGGTGGTGTAGTAGGCTATTTGAGGGTGGAAGTGACCCTCAAACCTCAATTTGCTCATTGCTCTTTCAGTAAATTGAAAATCGTCCATGCACGGCAGAGACAATCACAAAACGGTGATTTTCCGCACCTGCAAGATTGAAGTATTCGTGCGTTCCTCGTTTAGTTTGATCGCGTCAATCGTAAACATTTTTCCCCTTGCGTTGTTTTTAAACAGTGGTTAGGATCGCCACTTTGTTGTGTTTGGACTTTAAAGCCTCCGAGGGAGGAATGTGGAATCGCTTTCTGACCTCTACTAAGCATCGTTCCGATCCCCAAGTGCGTTTATCTGGAGGTTTGGGCGCAGTGTCCCGCGGAGGATGCCGAACAGGTAAAGACTCTTGGAGTTTTACGGTGTTTGCATTACACTTGAACTATGTAAAAAGTCAAATAGATACTAGACAGATTTCGTAATTATCTTATGCACGATATGGGGTGGAATTTCTAGTGTGACCATATTCATATCAAAAATCCCCTAAAATAAGAGGTATATATTACCTTCGTAGGCTATACGGGAGATTTATAATGATAATGCTCTAGCTATAACGCACACGTGCATGTTTGTATATATATATATATATATATATATTATTTTAATCCACCTATTGGTAACGTTGTAGCTGAACTAAATGCAAGGTGAGGTGTAATTATATTTCCACTCTTATTCTGACGTACATCAATCACTGTTGTCTAAATGTTGTCTCATTTTAGTAGCCTAATTAAAGCAAATTATTTGCTTTTGACAATTAGACAAATTCTGTCTCAGTATTTGAACAAATGTCGTTATTTATCTTTGTCAAGCATAAATCTTGAAAACAGGAAAAAAAACTTATGAAGTGGTGTAAAAATAGGAAATTGATTTAATATCTGATCTTTATTATATGCACAATCATACACAGAGGGGATGTGCACATACAGTCATACAAATATGACTGGCCACATGACATGGACACCTGGAATATGTCATTGCTGTGGATTACAATTGACCTTAGTGAGGTTCACCCTTCGCCCTTCAATTATAATGTGAAATATGTTGGGGTATTTGTGTTCAGGTTTCGAAAACATTTTTTTTTTGTGGATTCCAACTGACTTGACAATCTGGGCTGGTACATTCCCTTTATTTAAGGCGCCAAACTAAAGCAATTTGGAAAACGTGTACCTTCTTCATTAAATTACAACATATCTGTTTAATTATGTATTTTTCTCCGTCCAATATAAATATAGTATATAGTGTCTGTTTTGGAACAACAGTTCCGTTGCACTTAAAATCAGTATGATTCACCGAGTGTTATATTCACATCCAAACACTCACTTATGACAATTGGTCTGCAGCAATTTGAGGCAAAATCTTACCTGAACTGTCTCTCAATGGCTTGATGCAACTGTCAGACATAGCCCTAGTGCAGTCGTAATTTGCCACCTGGGTAAAAAAGAACACACAAAGGATGAAAAACACAGAATGGAAATACACTTATTGGCCACTTTTTCCATTGTTACCTATACTATGACACAATCAGGGCATTCAGTAGCGGGAATCACTGTAATTGCAGCACATTATATCATACCCTTTACCTTTAGGATATAGCATTCTATATGAAAGTCCCACTAACAAGAAACCATACTAAATGCTTACTAAGAAACTGCTGTATGTGAAACTTAATGAAGCACACACACACAAACAAGCATTTATTTAGGAGTTGTATCATGCAACGGTGCATGTGTGTATCTCGTGTCTATGTTTGTCTACAGTATATTCTAAGTGTGTGTGTGTATCATATGTTGGTGTAAGAATAGTGACTTTGAATCATGCTCCGGTATAGTGATTTATTGTTGTCACTGTTGACAGTTGCTCTTTTTCCTACTGCTGTCACCATTAGTCTACATTAGCTCTCTAATCAGGGTTTTGTAATTAGTTAAGTATCCAAATATCTGCGACAACCCTGTAAAATGAAGATGAAGAGACTATGGGATTCCCATTGCTGACAAATGGCCTGTGGTAAAATTAGGCTTATTGTATATTACAGTGTCTTACTCCACTAGGGTTTTCAACCAGTAGTTAATAACATGCATACCTTAGATTCATAGCAGCTGTAGTGGTCATATAACACTGTAAAATATATGACACCACACCCAATTCATATTACTGTGTGGGTGTATGGTTGAATTTATTTAGCGCAAAGGGGCAGTGTCACAACAATTGCTTGCCAAAGAATTGGACGCATTACTTATTTGGCAAAATCTTGATATTAAAGGTATAGGCTACTCAGAAAAAGTGACACACATGAACGTGCAAGAAATCTGAATCCAAAACAAAACAAATCCAAGGATATTAGCATTTAATTGGATCAAAATTAACCCTGCACACATATCATTACACCAATATGGTCAAATATAGACTTGATTGAGGTAAAACTGCTGCATACAAGCTACAATACCATGCTAACATCTTTAGACAAAATAGTTAATTTCTTGTTCAACCTTTAATGGCAACCACACAAGTCAACTGTAATTTAAGGTTATAACCAGGCCACATTTCTTTTATATTTACTATTGACTGTAACTAACTGCAATCCATATTCAGTCCCAGTTTGTCTCCTCTGTTAACTCCCAGCATAACTCATACAAGCATCTGCATGCGGTTCATATCGTGTTAATTTACGAATCCCATAAAGAGGAACATCCTCATGGATGTACCTAGCGACTGCTGTGTTGCTGAAGGTCTAATTTGACAGAAAAGAAGTCATGACGGCAACACACCGAGAAACGGCTAGGACACCATATTGTCCTATCCATCATTATGACTCCCCCTGTGGGGAGCACTGCAATGGACATTGAGGAAAGGAGTTTTGCCGGAAAGCAGTCTCCAGTGACCTTCTGGGAGTTACAAATGGAGAGCCTGCGCTCTGGCAGATGAAACGACAAGCTTGGCCAAGGAGTCTGCCAACAACTGTAAAACTCAGGGAAAAATAAAGATTGAGAGAGAGAGCTTTATCAGTCCGAATTTTTTTTTTCAGTGCACCAACTTCCCCATAATTACATTTCGGGTACGTTTGCCTTATGGAGGCGAACGTACCACCCCCCCACCAAAAGAACCCCCCTTACCAAACCTGACCTTGTCTACTGGCTCTCTTATTTGTCTAACAGATCCAACTCGCGTTGCGTGTAGAGGAAACAGATGCTACCGGATATACAGCCCCACAAAGCGCTGTATCATCAGCGTAGTTGTATGATAATAGTGAAAAAGAAAAAAAAACCACTGAAAGAGACACCTAATTTGCAAAGACATGTTTGCGTTGCAATAACATGGATTAATTTCAGGCTTGGCAAGCAACTATGGCAGCAGAGAGAAAGAGATTGACTGTGGAATTGAAATCTGAGGATGGTGCAGATATTTGTCAGTCCTCTGCGCTGACACCCTTATCCAAGTCATCTTCCTGTGGCGGGCGACGTATTGCTAAGGTGACCGTTCTCATTATTCATAGACCTCTCTGCCTTCCCCTGGCATTCTCTTGCTCCTGGGGCTGATCAAGTGTACTCTTTTTATCCTGCGGTAATGATTTGTAGAGGTCTGTGGCTGTGTAGCATCTGAAGGACAGCGCGCTTTAACGCCTTCCAAAACAAGCCGCATCCATTAGGCATATGGATTTCATTCTCTGATTTGCCAGATGCATTTTTTTACATCCTTTCCCAAAGGTGCCACAGCACGGAGCTTGGGATTGAATGAATTTTCTTTATGTGCAGTACCTCATTCAGATTTCCTGACGTTTTTAAAGGCAGTTTGGTATTTCAGAAACAAACTTATGTGTACCCTGTCACATAACCTATTAGTCCTGTAAACAACTGTAAACATTTTATTTCTACAATAGGGAAAATATATTTATATAAAAAAACATTACCCAATAATAACATTCCTCTGGACCATAACCCACCCAGTCAATCAGGTATTACACTGTACACTTAGCCATCTTCCAGCAACATGGGAGGTGGTGGAGTATCCATAGCTGGAGGGTCGTCAGTAGAGACCACTTTTGATTGTGGGAGTGGATTGCCACCAATGGTTTAAGCAGGTAAACATGGAATGAGGGAGAGATCTTATATTGGGGCGGTAGCTGGAGTCGATAGGTCACAGGGTTAACCTGGTGAATAACAGAAAAAGGGCCTATGTAGTGGGGGCTGAGCTTCTTGGAGGGGAGACGGAGTCTAATGTCCCGGGTTGACAGCCAGACCTTCTGACCCGGTTGGCAGTCTTCTTTGTCTGTCTGCCTGAATCTTCTGGCGTCTGATGGTTCCTTGTAGACATGGACATGAGAGGTTTGCCATACTGTGTCACTTTTTCTCAACCAGTCATCTACTACTTCCGAAAGTTCTCCTGACCATTGAAACAGAGGAGGTTGGAACCCCAAGACAAATTGGAAAGTGGTGATGCTGGTAGATGTACTGGTGAGGGATATTTGGGGGTATTTGGCCAAGGGCAGAAATCGACTCTCCTGTTGTTGGGTGCTGCAGTGCGACCTCAGGAACCTGTCAGTCTCACGATTGAGTCTCTCTGTTCGGCCGTTGGATTGAGGGAGATAGCCTGATGTGAGGCTGACGTCAACATTTAGAAGTCCACATTTTTTTTCCCGATACTCTGACGTGAATTGTGGACCCCTGTCCGAAACAATATATCTGTTGTTTCAAGGGTAGTGGGAGGACCTTTTAGCGGTATTGTGCATGCTTTAGAAAAGCAGTCCACCACCACTAGGATTGTGGGTGCTGGGTAGGTCTAACAAAATCCACTGCGATATGCGACCAGGGACAATGTGGAATGGGAAGTGGTTGAAGGTGGCCGGCTGGCAGCTGATGGGGTGATTTAGACTGGGCACATACCGAGAAAGTGTTTCCATAGTTGGTGATATCTGCATTGAGGGTTGGCCACCAGTGCTTTCTTTTAGACAGGTCCATAGTATGTTGAATTCCCAGGTGACCTGATGCAGGGGAAGAATGTATCCACAGAATGAGCTGGTGACGGAGGGAAGAATGTGAGTCCAATTGTCAGGACAGTTTGCTGGTGCTGGTTCTATGCACCACAATGCAGGAAGTTGACAGAATGGGTTCAATAGGAGAGGATGCAATGTCCAGGTCCACGGCAGCATCTCCCCCTCGGTGACACTCGCAAAGAAGAGACGCATGTTAATGGGTGTAGTGCATAACCATAACCACTAGCTATGGCTGATGAAATGCCTGACTATAAAAATAGGTTTTAAGTTTGACTTTGAAGGTTGCTACAGTAGTAGCACACCTAACCTTAGCAGGTAGGACATTCAAGAGTACTGGGTCACGGTATGAGAAAGCTCTAAATCCTGCTGATTTATTATTTTTTCTTTTTTTTAGGAATGGATGATAAGCCTGCATTCCGTGAGCGAAAGGCTCGAGGTGGTATGGTATATACCACCATACAATATGGTATCACTAGTTCAGAAAAATAGGAAGGTGCAATCCATGTATTCCTTTATAGGTGAGCAAGAGGATCTTAAAGTCACATCTGAGATAAATTGGTAGCAGGTGGAGATTAGCTAGGATAGGGGTTACTGCATACAGTATGGTCAAACTTTCTAGTTAAGGAGTCTGGCAGCAGTATTCTGAACCATCTGAAGATGGTATGCATGACTTTATACTCAGTCTCGGAAAGGCTGGATAGTAGACAATTACAGTAGTCTAGACACAATGATATGAATGCATGAGTCTCTGCATCACTCACAGATAGAATTAGTCAAATCTTTGTTACGGAGATGAAGAATGCCATTCTAGTAATATCTTTAATGTGTAACTCGAAGGAGAGTGTATAGTCAAATATAGCTCCCAGAGAGTAACTCTGGGTAATATTTCAGTTTTCGAAGTTAAGAGTGGTGTCCTTGAACAGATGTCTGTGCTTGGCAGGTCCAACAATTAACATCTCAGTCTTGTCAGTCTGTGAGTTCAGAAGCAGAAAGTTTAAAGACATACATTGTTTAATTTAAAAGAGACATGTAGTTATTAGGCATGTGCCGAAACCAAATATAATGAAAAACTTGTCCGAAGGCCGAATACGTTTGCATTTTTTCCATATATTTTGCCAATTCTTTTGCATTGCATGACTTAAATAGTTAAAATGTGCTTTTTACTATTGCTTTTCAAAGAAAAAATCAATTTCAAAACTACAATTTAAAATTATTTATTTAACACTGACCATTTTTTAAACATTCCAGCAGACATTACGTCTTCAATTACGTCATTTAGCAGACACTTTTATGCAAAAGGACTTACAATTGCATGCTGCTATTACATGGAGGGTTAGGCATCTTGCTCAAGGATTCTTACAGGTAGGCCAACTCTGAGGCTCAAACCCACGTCCTTCCGGCTGGGAGTCCATCACCTAGACCTCTAGACTATCCTGCCCCCCTTATGCAAACAAATATAACTTACAATAAATACATTTGTAAAATATTAATATTTTTAGTTGGCCATCTTTGAGTTCCCCTTCTTGAATAGCCTATAACTGACTGCTGAAAGAATGTAATGTACTCTGTTATCCTACAACAAAAAAGTGCATTGACAAGGGTGCAAAAAAGTGGATGAACCCACAACAAACGAATAAACGTCCTAGCCTACTTAGCCTACTTCTTCAGGAAAGGTTTTTTCTCTGCTTTCTCACATGAAAGTCGGTTCCTCTTCTTATTGATGACATGAGATGCAGCTTTAAACAGTCTCTCGCTGCCGTCATGTTTGCTGCATTTATAAAGCGTGTGTGCCTCTCACTCTACGCTGGTTGCCATTTGATCGCATCATCCAAAACTGTATTGTTCGGTACCATTTATTCGGTATTTTCATTTATTTAGACAAAAACCGAAAGTGCTTTATTTTTTTTGCTATTTTCAGCAGAATAATTTCAGTTGCCGAACATTCGGTGCATCCCTAGTAGTTAAGAATTTCAGGATCAAGGCTAGGCTTTTTAAATAGAGGTTTAATTACAGCTGCTAAACAAATGTTCTTGTGATGTAGATGGTGGAACAACATCCACTGGGTTATTTTCCAAGGCTTCTGTAATAATCCTGGACACTCAAGGTATAGGTAACAATAGTGAGATTTTTATTCAACAAGGCAGGCAGAATAAGCAATAGTAGTTAAAGGATTAGGCAGGTTGCAGATCCAAGGACAGCCAATGGTCAGGCGGTGTGTGTCAGGGCTAGAGGGGGATAATCCAAACTTGAAAAGGCAAGGGTCAAATACTGGGGAAACTACGCGTAATAAGGTACAAGAAGAAAACTAGCAGAAACTAACAAGACTTTACGGGGAGTGAAGGGAAGTGAGGTGTATACATACTGTGACAGAAAGTGCAATGTGTGCTGAGTGGTTGAGCTGATGAATTGACTAGGCGCAGGTGTGTGTGAGTGAGAGAGAGAGAAAGAAACCAGGAAGTGAACTAAAACAGAGCTGAAGGTGTGTTGGTGGGTGATACTGTCGTGGATGTTACAACTAGGATGTAGAGAATGCAAGACCATTATTGATCTTGTGATATGTGAGTTATCAACTGGGTAATATCATGTATACTTTTGGTCCAGTTGGTCCCAAGAGATTGAAGCATGGGAATACCTATGGTCTTTATTTGGCTGTCAGGGCTTTTGTCTGCATGTCTCACAAGTAATATAACGATGCTTAATTCTCTGCTGATATCTACTGCTACCAATTAGAGCGTTTATGAAAAGGTAGTCAAAGTTTCCATGGCAACCGGTGTCTTTGGCAATGTGTTGCATCCCTGTAGGCTGTGGATAGTGTTTGCAAGTATTTCTGCAGTGTCTTTTAAAGATTTAAAATCTTCATTGCCCAGGGACTGAAACAATAACCATGAAATACTTAGTAGTGTTGGCAGGCTATGTTGTTCATGGTCCCAGTTTTTTCTGTTGCTCTGGCTTCCTATGAACTGCTCAGGCTATTTTATAATATAATAAACAGTCAACTTAAATGGACAGATTTAAGAAAGTTGCAGGAGTGACTTGAAGTTGATGGGTGCCAGCTAACAAGTTTTATAGACTACTGAGATGGCGCACATTTATAAGCCAATTTTTATAGAGATAATTAAAGTGAGGCTATTGCTAAAACCTTTACGTATTGTTTGGACAATTGTTTCTGTTATAGTGATGAGATTGGTATCTAAAATCAGATACCACTTATCGGGTGAAGGATTGATGAAGATGTTCAAACTACAGATCAGTGACATCCTGAATTATTTGCGAAAAATCTGAACAGTTAAGTTTGGTTTTCCCTTCTGATAAATAGTGATCAACCTATCCATGCAGTGACGCGGGGGGCAGGGTCTTTCTACCATTCTGGTCCCCTGGAGAATGGTTTTTCTGAGCCTTCTTCATAATGAGAGAAAAAAAACAAAAAACACCCAGAACCCCCTCGCCCCCACCCCTCCCAAACCTATCATGAGTTAAGACACTCCTTTATCTGATGGAGCACTTAGTGGCTGATCCATCCTTGTTTTGGAGTATTCTTTTCCCTTATTGATTGCTTTTGCCAAGTGTTAATGATGAGTCATACTATTAAATGTGATGACCTGAGCCTGTATTGTGTTTCCTTGCTTTCTTACAGAGGGCCAACCGCCGTAATTATGGTTCGAGGAGCCACAGTTGGAGAGGCATATTGGAGGCCAAATGTAATTATAGATCGCCCTCGTACTATGCGTGTCACTGAAGAAGACATATTTAAAGGGCAGGGTTTAAAGTTTTCCTGCTTTATCGGTTTATCCCACCCGAGAAGATCAATGTTTTCAGTTTAACGTGGGAATAAAACACTCTCGCAGAAATGGTGTGATAATTATTTACAGAAATTAATGGCTTGAGCATCAGCCCTTTTTAATTTATACATATTCCATTTTTCTATTGACTCAGAGGCTAGGCACTGCTGGCAAGATAAAATAAGGGTCCCTGGTCAGACTAAAGGTTTTTAGAGACATTAATAATGTTACTGACAAAGCAGAATACAAGTGTTGTGGTATTGGGGACTTGTAAGAGGCATAGGTTTGGGTAGGGATGGTAGGGACATGTCCCTGCCAATATTAAAGGGACCATTAAATTCCCTACAATCCCTACAATTAATTTCTATAAGTGAAATGCAATTTCCTTTTATAAATAAAAAAAATCCAAGTATACATTTTTCATG
>JAOEHI010020526.1:0-23151 GCA_025447815.1 Percopsis transmontana | reverse complement strand
TCCCTACAATTAATTTCTATAAGTGAAATGCAATTTCCTTTTATAAATAAAAAAAATCCAAGTATACATTTTTCATGTGATGGAGTGAGCCGCTGATGAAAGGCATGTTCTGACCGAGGTACGAGGTAAAATACAACTACCCATGTCATGTCATGTCAGTGTAAAATGACATTAGTGTCATAATCATGAACAATGTTGTGAAACTCGTCTTGCTAATCAATCGAATACAGCGATCCATAAAAGGGTAACGGCAGTAGCAGAGAAAAATGTCCCTACCAAATTTCAACCTAAAGTAAACCTGCTGACTGCTGCCATTGTTTCCCCTATGCAAGCAAACATGCTTCCTGGATTACACCTGCTTTTAAGAGGCGGAGAAATTTCACCGCAAAACAGACTTTCCCCGTGCAGTGTTCATGCATACAATGGAATAGGTAATCAGTCTCTCCTCCCATGTTTTTGCACGAAACTCCCACTTTTCCCTCGACCCTCCCATGAATGCATATGCATATGTAGGGAAAGCGCAAATTGCCATGCTGTGCTCCTGTGCCAGGCAGAATATGGTTTTAGCCATTTGCAGTCTGTTCATACATACCATGCCACATGTTGCGATGAAATTGTCTGAGACAGAATATTAACGGGGCAAAGACGACTGGGAGGAAACTGGGTTGTGTCACAGGCAGGATCGGAAATGAAATAGCTGGTCGAGGTACGTGGGAAAGGCCCTGAAAACAAATGGTGTCGATGTGAAGAGGGACCGGGAATAAATACTAGTGAAACCAGGTGCGTGAGATGAAGGATATTTGGACTTGGCGTGAGAGTGCAAACGGAGACCAGGTGAATGTAATTTGGGTGATTACTAGTGCTGACCGCGCATTCTTCATTAGCCAATCTGTTTAAAGTATATGAAAAGAAAACACCTGTTTATTGGTTATAGGGAACAGGCCCTGCCTTCCTCTGTTTGCAAAAAGCTGTTTACAGACTTAGAAATCTTTTTGGAAGGGTTGCACGATGAAACACTGCCAAAAGTCTGACTGCGGGATATTTTAATTTGTACGTGTACAAATCACTTTTTTTGCAAATATTGACGTACACTGGAATGGACACTGAATTTATGACTGCTTCAATCAGTCATAAATTGCTACTTTTTTTCGTCTCTCCTATTTACCATGCCGGTAAATCTTATTATTCTCAAGTGCTCATGGTTGCCGTAAAATGAACTGAACGATTGAATTGTGGAGAATCTAACGCTCGTTGCGACAAGACTCTGCCTTGTGTAGTCATAGTAGCCACAGTTAAGCCAGTGTTTTATTCTATTCTGGCCCGTTGTGGCATGCTATGATTGCGGTTTCTATGAGGAAGTTCTCAATTGTAACATATTTGTTGTTCAATTTGTGTTTGTAGCTATTCTCGTAACAAGAGTTATGTAGTGTTGGATTTGTTATATCAATGAGCAAAAAAAACAAAAACATGATTCTACGATAGCCAAGACCTGACTAATCAGATTCGACTATGTAAATTCGGGGACACCCCTACTTGTAACCATTTCCCAAAAAGGTAGTCCCCCTCCTCATAGGTTTATTGGACTCTTTGATCAGTCCTGCGATTCTTTATTCAGGTCAGCTTTTACCCTCCTGAGGGGATTTAATAAAGGATGTGTCCGAGGCCATATAAGGTGGAAAACTGAAAATATTCTTACAGAAAAAAACAGGATAGTACTATTATTATTATTTAATAGCTTCCACAATAGCTTAGCTAGGGTGAAACTGTTCTTCTTTTGTTGTCTCTTACAGAAGTTGTCATCAGTAAACAGGCATGAAGCTCTGGCAAGGAATTTGCTACAACGTTAGGCCTACAGCCCATATCACTAGGAACTTTGTTGTGGTACTGTAGGTCTAGACCCAGTTTCTTTGAGGAATTTGTGATAATCAGTACAACGAAACAGCCGGAACTCAAATATTGTATTTTGAGTGAAGAAATAAAAATCCTTTGCTCTCGTTTGTTCAGTATACGTTTAACAAACAACTTCTGTTTTAGAGTTGGTGGGGTCTTGTAATAGTTAACCTCAAACAGAAGGTCACAATTTTGATTTTGTGCCGTGTCCTCGATCAAAACACTGAACCACTATTCTCTAATTTGTTGTGACTTCGACATAATAGATCTTTAAAATAAATGAAGAGACCACCTCTCTGGTTTTACTATTTATAAAATGTTTTTTATTTAAATAGTATTTATATTTTGATATCTAATTTTTTGATATCTAAATATTTTTAATGTTTTTAATATTTATATTATTATTATTTTTTTTAAAGTGCAGTAGTCTCAATTTTTACCAGAGCTGTAATATAAAATGACCTTTGCAGAAAACAAATCAACAGCGATGTAAAACTTCTATCCAACATGCCTCTATTGGACACTGGACACTGCTGTACTAATATCATAGTATTAGAGTATCAGTTGTGCAAAAATTTGTGCAAAAATTTAACCTCATGTGTCTTGTTAGTGTTCAAAATATAGGACTTTCTCCACAGAGTATTGCACAATACATCTACAGCTCGAATAAGGTGGGTGTCAGGGTACAGAGCGTCCTCGGGGATCTAACCTAAATGTATTTATCTGCACTGCTTTCACACTGTATCTCTCACTCAATCTATTACACTGTTGACCTTGAGATGGGGGAGCGTTGGGGAGTAGATGGAAGATAAACCATATCTTAAGGTATAGGGGGAACTATGTATGGTTGAAGTCACTTTGTTTTGGAATGCAATGGGCATTGGGTTTCACAGGAGAGAATATCTGCCTAGAAAAAGTATGATCAATGATGAATTGATCAAATGATTAAATTGTAAAAAGTACAGTGTCATTAATAAATGATTTGCCCCATTCATGATTTTGTCTATTACCGCATATTTGTCACACTGAATGTTTTGACACAAAATCTGATAATAGAACCTAAGAGAAAAAATATATCAGAAACATTGGTAGATCATATAAGGTCCTGTCACAGCATCTCTGACTGGAGATATCTGTTTATCTTGATTTTGACTAGGAAACTCTTTCAAGACATTGCTTCTCTCTCTCTCTCTCGAGTAGACTATGTCCTCGAGGTCCGAGGTCTGTATCAAGACTCCCTGCAACAAACGCTTCCCAATGGTGTAAAATCTCTGAGGTTGCAATTAAAATGGCTACTGCAAAGCCACCAGGGACATACAGTAGTAGTTCTCATTCTTCAAAACTCGTGCTGAGTCGTGACTTTTGCAGTTTTCACACCTGCACAAAGTGCAGTAATCAGCTGTACCTATTTAAAACAAATGTTTATAGTTCTGTAAAGCTTGTGGTCTTGTTTTACTCATCTGCATAATAGACACATTTTTGTATGTACGCTATATAATTATATATCTTGTATAAAGTTACAGTTAGCTAGAGAAAGGTCATTAGTTGTAATCCAGCTAAATAAAATGTATACTTTTGCCAATACAATGCTCTTTCTACTTTTTGGTGGGCTCTGTGCTGATTGGCTGGTTTACAGCGAGGCACCTCAATTACTCACACACATGTCTGAATAGATCGCTACAACTGTCCAAGGTGAACCATTTAGGCATCGTTTAGGCATCCAACCTTACAAGCATCGGTTTGGCAGCCTACATCATGTAAAAGATATGATTTACTAATACAAACGTGAAAAGAGGTCATGCTTTATGCTCAATCAATCGCCCATTAAGCCTCTGCCACTCTGCTCCAATCCCAGGTTTGCAGGTGTTGGGGCGATGAGTCTATTGCCTTCCCGTTATTCTCAAACTAAACTGTGAAATAATATCAAACTTTATTTGCAAATATAAGCTTGTAGTGCGCTGGTCGCTGTTACTATCAACCTCGGTGTCTGAACCCAAACCAGACTTGTTCTATTCGAAGTTCTGCAGCATTTCCAAAGCCTGCTGGGTGTTAGTCTTTACTCTCTGCTTGCCATCGTGTAACTGTTCCCAATGTTTTTAAAATGAAGCTACAAGCTAACTCAGACCATGCTAAAGCAATTACCAAGGCAATCAGGGTTTTCATGGCACTGGATATGCGCCCTTTTTCAGTTGTTGAAAACAACAGATTCAACGTTTTCTTTAATGTTCTTCTCTTCAGTGTTCCAAATTCTTGGTGATTTAATAAAACCCAGATATTTTTTCTTGTTTTTTTTTCTCATTTAGTGAGCTGGAGTATTTCAATTTGGGGGCGTAAATATTTGTGTTGCGACTGTTGCATAACAGTTCGGGAATTTGGAATTGGACTCTTTTGCATATGCATGGTTTGCATTTGAAGTAGGAGACAACAGTGTTTATTTTCAGTCTACAGATACAGACACCTACACATTTTAAAATTAATTAGATGCACTGTGAAATGAATGCACTGAAAAATCAAGTAATTGATATATACTGTATAATTGATGACAGAATTGAGGCTAATCATTCCTTGCAAAATGTTAGCTAGGTATCAGGGTTTTTCCTGGCCCAAAATGAGGCGGAGGTGGGTGGACCTCGGACCCTTTAGGGTCAATATACTGTACATATAAGTGAAGTCAGCTGGTGTAGATTGGATACCTCAGCAGTTACTATTAGAAGACTGTGTTCTAGGAAACTCACAAAGTGTGAATGGTTACCTGCAAGAGCAAAGCAGGTCAATGCTGAAAAGTGCATTCTCAGCCATTCCCAGTCAGCCTGACCTGGATAAATATAAGTTTAAAGGGTTTTTATTTTTTTGTAAGAGATGGAAGACAATTTATTTTTTATATTTGTTTTAAAAAAAATATATAATTTTTTCCAAGGCTCTTCTCACACCCAAACTGAAAAGCCAGTTTTGGGGACATTCATACATTAAGCGTCTGGCTGTTAATAGGCAACTTAGGAGAAACATGGTTGTGAAAGGTAGGGGCTTGAACTGCACAGAATTTTGAGATATTACTTCCCTTGAGCCACGGACAACTGTTGCAAAGTGACACCAGGAAATGTGATGCAGTGAAAGACATAGTATGTATATTTCAATTTAGAAATGTGTAATCAAAAATGCATCCTTCTGTCTTGCAGAGTGCGATGCGAGAAACAATGCCCCTTGATCCTCGAAACATAAGGGTCCATAGATCTGGGATAATCAGTAGTGAAGTTGTGGAGTTTAATGGTGGAATAACACAGATAATGAAGGTGATAAATGAAGATACATTAAGATACATTAAATTAAGATACATTAAGTCCCGTATTTGTGATTTAACTGATTTAAGCTGAAATTTTATGGAATCCAAATCTCTCCTTAATATACAATGCATTCAGAACAGGGATTCATATTTAGTCAACCAACCTTTTCAGGAGTAATCGTAATATTATACAATATTACACAATCATATTATACAAGGAGAAATAAATGCTCCCCTTAAAATGCATTTTCCGTTATCGTACACTATATTTGCAATTTGCAATATGCGCCTTGCTTACAACCTTAATGATTTGTGTGTATTGCCAGCTTTAGCCCAGGGACGATGTTTGAGGGGTATTTTGTTGCTCTCTGATGCAATGCAACGTCTCTTGCTTTCTTGAGGAGCCATGATGAATATGTTTCACTGCAAATGCTCTTGGTCCTGAAGGCTTGATCGTTTTCCACTTGACTGACCTGACTTGTGTTTAATGAGGCTGACACCTTCATGCTTCATATAATATACCCACCTGTGACTTTACTAACTTACATAGGACCATTCTTTATGTGCAGACGACTATGCTAACTCACTGCATTAGTGGCTCCTTTTGCATTTGTTGTGTGGCGTGGCAACGCAATACAACATAGTTCACGCAGCCAGCTAAGCCATTGTCTTTCTGTTGAGTAGTTACTGTAGCCTACTTTTGCTACATTTGGAAAATAACATAATGATGGTCTAACAGGGTCCAAGAAAACTAAAAAGAACAACATAAACTGTAGGGCTATGCAAAAAAAATTATCAATTCTTTTTTTTACCCATGTGTCTATTCATAAAAAAAAAAATGTATCAAACGAAAAATATCCATATCCATATCGTGAGGTCCTTGCCAATACCCAGCCATAATAAACTGTTAGTTCTGGAGGCATCTTAACTGTAGAACGCAGGGTTTACCAAGAGGATGCCAGTCAGTTTTCTTAGTTTTCTCTAGGTTAGATAGTTTGTTAAAACCAAATTGAACACAAATCTTTGTGTGAGAGCAGCCAGTACGATGACTGGACAATCCACCACAAAACTACTACTTTTGCAGTCAAAAATGTGTTCTAGCCATTGCTGTCCATTGTTCTGATGCTGCAGCTGTAGACTGAAAATTAATATAATGATCTCTTGATCTATCTCACTTTTTAGTAGTGTTTAGATAGTCATTCTGATCAGATGGAAGACAGTGGACTGCATGTCTTCTACGTGCAAAACTATTCGGACTGACATTGGGTAATGCATAATGCAATGTTCTTTGTCACGCTTCATGTACAAAGTAACATTATGTTGACATCCTGTTGGACAATGGATTGCTAATACATTTCCAAACACCATTCAAAGTGTGTGTGTGCTGCTGATGTTAACCTGTGACTGGCAAGAGTTCTTGGAAACAAACATACAGTAGCTATCAAGCACAAGGTGTTACAAAGCTAGCTAACATTATTTTACATTATTACGCCGGTAGCACACATGCCGTGGAGCTTTTTCTCCGCTTTGGTTTGCACACTGCGCGCTGATTGCCGGCAGATAAACATGGAAGTCATCTTTCCCTCCTCAAATATGGTGATGGCCTACCTGCAAGGATCCTTGAGCAAGATGCCTAACCCCTATCTACTCCTTTTAATACTTATTAAATTGCAAGCCGCTCGGGTTAATAAGTGGCTGCTAAATTGTCGATTTATATTTTATTTGAGATGGTAGGGCCCCAACCATGGTAAAACTGTTTACATGAGTATAGAATCTCTCTCATGGCTTGTGCAGAGAAGAAAAGCATAAATAAACCTGGTGCACACACAAAACCTGGTGCACACACAAAACCTGTTGCGATAATATTGTTGTATTGTCTGAACAGCACAGGGAGGACTATAAAACCTTGGGTTATGAGGCTGGGTTTATAAAATCTTAGTGATCATTGGAATGTATTTCTTACACTCAGTTGTAAATAAACCAAAGGCAAATGCTGCCATGGGCAAATGAGCCTCTATAAAACAGCAGAATCCTATTAATTTTTTTTCTATCAAAGCAGCCATGTTTTATGAGGCCAGCTCCTCTCAATGTTATTTCCAAGGTCCACAGCTTGGCATTGGATTGTGGGTGTAGCTGACAGAATCTCATTACAATGGGTGTTGCGTAGCATGGCACGAAAACAAACCATAATTCTTAGAGACCCAAGACATCCAAACCAATGTTCTCTTACATCATCTAGCAGACAATCCCTCTCTTCTTTTTTACATTTTTTTTTATTACTGCTTCAAATCGTGATAAAGCAGAGGCTTGATAAAGCAGAGGCAGAGTCTTGCTTTGTGCCTTGAAACAATACTACTTAACATTCGGCAACTGCAACACTGTTTAAAGTTACTATATAAAGCTTCAAATAGCTTTGAAACTACTTGAACGTTAGAGTTTAACTGTATGATAAAACACTTGTGATCCAGTCTATGGACAGCACGTAGACAAGTGGAGGTGCTTATACTACAGTTAGATCTGACTATAATATCTGGCACACCTACCGCTGCTGCTTGACATAAAGCACTACCTGTTTGCCACAGAACTTGCTGAACTGCAAATGGAAACATTTCATAAAAAGAGAGTGCGTTAAATTAATATTGTATTACCACAATCAACCTTAAATATAAATTACAGTATATATTTATTCAGGTTGTTGCTTTGACATTCTACCAAACAGCACCACAGGACTGCAAACAAAGTTGTATGCCTTTTCACGTTTTCTTTTTAGTCACCAGTTATGCTTCAAAACATTTAGCAAACAATGGAGGCTTTGTTTTATTTTTTCAGTAGAATAACATTCAGCCGCAATATTTTGATACTACAGTATGCTGCTTGCATTGATGTGATTTACTCCCAGCCCCTAGCTTATGCTCTCTGTATTATTTGTCAACACAGAAGAGCATAACTTATTAATGAGTTCTTCATGCTTTATTAAACTTACTGTCATAACACTTCATCAGGAACTTGGGAAACTTTTCTGCTCCTCCCCTCACAGAGGAAAATAACTCTCTCAAGCTGAATGCAAAAGCTGTTTATTTTTGCACATTAACTCCATTTTTCATCCAGCAGCTCCGACGTTTACAGAAGTCTAGAAGATATGAAGCATTACATTAAACACTGTAGGAAATGCACTGGTTGCAGCCCGACCGGGCTGCTACACGGTTACTGTCTTGCTGCGGGCATCTTGGAGGAGATTTTTGTCTTATGGCTGAGGTGTGTTTGCATTATCCGTCAGGCAGGGTAGTGTCTTTAGCACTACCCAAGCCATTGCCATTCATCTTTACCATATATGTCCATTTACAGAAGCTCACCCCGATGATTTCAACAATTTAAATGTATTGCCACTTCAGCGAGTGCGGTCATGCCAAATGGGCCCACCACCTGCCAAAAAGGAACTCGACTGTCCCTGCCGCTCAAGATCATGAGGCGCTGGCATCAAGGTGAAAGACAGGGTGCTTATTTTAACCATGCAGCCCCTCTAGATACTTCTGCACGACTGCTGTCATTTTTATGGATGACACTCGCTGTGGGAGAACGTGGTCAGGCTGGTCCAGCCGGAGAGTTCCTGAAGGAGTCGACTGCACCAAATTATGTCTAACTTCTCTCCCCCTTTAAACTCAGTTCTGAAAACGCACACTAGCTCATCGTGTTTGATGATGCAACGCTGCAGGTGTCTACTATGAAATGGACCTGTCCTGCATGTCTTGCAACGGCCTCTTCCAGTATATTTAACCCTCTACTTAATCTATGTTTTTGTGAAATGTGCAGTTTTTAGAATATGTAGTTCACAATTTGTCATTTGATGTGAGTACTAAAGTCATTATTGGAGTGTTTGTGCACATTGCATCATAGAAAGTCCGGATGGAGGTATGGCATCAGCAGCAATATGAAAATGGAGATTGATTGTTTTGAGTAAACATTCATTGATGTTATGTTTTTAAACAAACAAAATTTCATGTGGCTTATAACAAGCATGTTCAATAAAATGTGATTATTGTGCATTAAATAGGCAATTGTGATGGATTACTTAAACATGTGTGACACAACCGTTCATGATCCCTGTAAATTATTTGAATATCAATAACAATTAGCAGACGCTTTTATCCAAAGCGACATGATGCTATTACATGGAGCAAATAGGGGTTAGGCATCTTGCTCAAGGATACTTACAGGTAGTCCAAATCTGGGGCTTGAACCCACGACCTTGTGGGTGGGAGTCCAACACCTAGCCCACTAGACTATCCTGCCTCTTGTATCAAATATCAATATATAATATCAAAATTAGTCTGAATGCAACTCCCCAATACCAAGATCCATTTAAGGCCCAAGTATACTTCTGCGGACAACTATACTCGTTTTCGTGCTGTTGCGGACAAGCCGATGTGGCCGCATGCGCACTACAGCTACTCTCACCTACTGGATGGGCGTACTGCGTACTTGCCCATGCGCAGGCAATGCGCACTAGTCCGTGCTGACACAACATTTTGGTGCAGCGCGGACAGTCCGTACGGACTGTGAGGATGACGGAATTTGAGTCATCTGCACCGTGTGCAGGCCATCGTAAGCTGTGTCCGCAAAAGTATACTTTGATAGACATTTATAAAACTGAGAATATAGAGTCTGTGCTCTGGCAAAGAACATAATCTCAACACCACCTGGGTGTGACTTCTCAGTTCAAATGATCAAAGAACACCAAGCTAATTGGCACTCCACAGAGAAGTGAGGCTGGAGGACAGACCCTGTCTAAAAGTCAGGCCTGAAAACACTTAGAATATTCCCTTTGAAATTATACAGTGTGTAAGTGGTGATACATGTCTTGTCATTTGCGCTGACAAATTAGAGGTAGGAAAAAGTATGTGAAAGAAATGCATTGTATCAAAACACTTTTGTCTCTTAAATCCCCTTTCCACTGACGCACGTGTTTTCAGTCATTTGAGGTCTGATCAGACATTTTCTCTCTTCTGAGGTCAGCAAACTGAATATACTAAAAAAAACAATCATGAAGAAGATGTGAGTTGTTCATTTGGAATAAAACATTGGAGAGTTAAGGAGATGTCAATCAAGCAGGGTCTGTAAACACCCACACAGTCGTAAAAAGCGGTCCAATTAGTCACATTACCTTCAAAACACCTGTGTGGGTGGGCAGAGGATTTAAACTGCTCAGTGTACTGGCAAAAATCTAATGCTATACAAGGGAATTCAATATGTACTAGTGGCACATCTGTCACCGTCAATGTTGAATGGGCAAGTTTTGAAAAGCACTTAAAGTTGGCACTCATTTATCGGCAGTGCTAGTCAAAGGCAAACGCAAGAGGCCTTGTGGGTTTTCGTACTTATAATGAGCCTAAATGGGTCTAAATGTCAGGGAACAAGAGCATTCGCTGTAGCCTGGCAGCCTGCTGTCATCATGGTAATAGTTGACTGGCACATATAGTCTGCTACAGATGCTGGGCAATTACGTGGGCAGACATACTCCCTTATCTCTAATGACCACTTGCAGTTACTTTAAAAGCTTTCACATCTGTCCTGGCAGGAAAGTTACTACTCTCTTACCAGCATGCACTGCTTTAGCAATTTTGTGCCTTTTCATAGTCCCTGCAAAGATACTGTGGGCAAACATGATTTTTATTGCGATGGCATTTGAAATGAAAAAGTTTGCTTTTTGGGGGATTTTAGCTTTTTTCTATTGTTTTTTCTAATAACTCTAGTCACTTTAAAGAGCCCTCTAACAGGAGAATCTGTATGGAAGGAGTTTAAATTGTTCAATTAGATTCACACCTGTGACAATATTTATACACAATTGCTAGATTTAGATTGTTGATGATTATTTTCTGAATCTTCTAAACTACTTCTAAAGCGTGGACCTCATATAGGGTTATTATTAACAACAACAACATCCAGGAACAACAAGCCAAGATAAAAGTAATGTACATACTGTAACTCCACCTGGCCTGCGTTACACTTTGCACCAGTGAAGTTCATTAGCGTTAATAATTCTTGAAGCCTGAAACAGCATGATAAAGGATGTACTGATCATGGGATCTCATAGCAAGTCTGGCTGATATGGCACTCTTGTCTGCGTCGGTGTCAATGGAGGACTGCGGAGATGTGTTTGTTGTCTTGGAAGGCAGTAGTCTGCCTGAACAGCGATGTGATTGTGACGGGACTGGTGACAGGCCACAAGTCATGGTTGACTGCACGCCTTGTGGAAATTATCACTAGAGGTTTAAGAATGAAGTAGCATAATCCCCAATGCTACACAAAAGTCTGATGGACTGCCGCGGCAAAAATTCATAGGTCCCCTCAGAGATAGTCGGCCTAGCTATTTAACTTTTTCTTAGAATGCTCAGACAGACACTTTTGACAAACATTTTAAGTTAAAGTTCTCTTTCCTTTATAAAAATCTCTTTGTTCTTTTAAAATCCGATCCAAGTTTTGTCCACAAATACAGTATACTTTATATGCTCTTAAAGGTTATTCCCACCTTCTCACTGGTAGCCAGATGTGATGTGGACAATGTATATAAATACAGTGTAATTACCATGGTAAGATATCATTGACTTGCAGCACATTTAGCCGCTACTGATGGAACACATGGCTTGGTGGTTAACAATTGGTCATATGTTCTGCTTCACACATAACATTGAAAGACCATAGTAGGGTAAACCCCTGTGGGTCAGTTTCACTGATCAAATTACCATAGACCTGATGCCAGTGATAAAAACAGATTGCAGTAAGGGGTGTTTATGTATAGAGATGCTATTTAAAACAAATGTGGATCTTTGCTGGTTGGAGTAGCAAAATTCTATTAAATTTACAATTTAATAGAATTTTGTTATAGTTGGCCTACCTGATAAATGTATCTATGTAGCCACATTTTTTTTATATAAAGCAGTGTAGGCTAATTTTCCAATAATGTCCCAAAAGAAAAAGAAATTGTTACTATTTTACCGTAGATGCACAAATGAAATGTGCCATCTTAAATAACTTTTAAGAAGAAGTAAACCTTTTTAAATTGACCCTTAACCTGGCAAGTAATTGTCTGGGATTATGGGTCTCCAATCAGGATAGCTGCCCAGTTTTAATTGTCCCACCTTTAAAAAGTTGTCATATAATACTGCATTACGCAGTAAGGACTGCCTAAGTCATCAACATTAAGTTCGCGAACAAAGTAGAAGCACTTGGATCTGATGATTTTGAGATGACTATTTAAAGGCTGTCATTTCATCAGCTGACCTTGAGAAGAGTCCCGTTCAGTAATTTATGGTAAATCATGTTCTAAGGAGTCCCATCTCCAAGATTCACTGTCATTCTGCACTAAACAATGACTCTGCCTTGAAAGACGATCTGTAGCCATGACCGGGCAATCACATAAAGAACCACTCTACCAACTAGGTGCCCTGTCCAATTCTGTGAAGTAGGAGTTTATACTGCAAGTTTTTTAAAGGTTATTACAATTCTTTTTATTTTTGGCGAGTATTGGCTTAAGGCACCATTAGTGTGTCTCTCTGGGTGCCTGGAGGAGAAATGGCCTCTTTAATTAATATGCATAATTAATATACAAATACTTTCAACTTTTGTCTTATCGCTGGCAGAAGAGAAAAAAGGGTTCACTGTACTGTATTTCACAAATCACATAATTGAAATAATTTGGACTACAGTCTCTGTTAAGATAGTCTCGGAAAGAGGAATGTGTGAAAGAAAATCCTTAATGAATTAATTTATAACACTGATGTGATACTTCATTGATTCCCTTAAGGGAATGCTTCTCACTAGCCTTCCTCTAGGGAGGTCATATAGCTGTGGAACAGCACCCTTGGATCTTGCGGGACATCGGATAGATACAAGGATCGATTCCTGCTGAATCAGGGCCTGTGAGTCAATTGTCATGGTATTTTTAGTTTGTTACAAGCATAACGCAGTTTAGGGTCTGCAGTTTTGTTTCAGTGTTCAAAATAGGAGACGTGATTTATGACCTACAGTATGTTGTTTTAGCGACGGACCTAGCCTGGGACCTAGCCTGGGACCTAGCCTGGGACCTAGCCTGGGACCTAGCCTGGGACCTAGCTTGGGACCTAGCCTGGGACCTAGCCTGGGACTTAGCCTGACACGAGGGTGATCAAGCAAAGTTTAGTACGCAGCTCGGGTCTGCGATGAATCTAGCATGTCTCGACCCATTAATAATTACAAACCCAGCACTCAAGGACATCTGTTTCCCGGGGCTGGATCAGCATTGTACACAGTCACTTGATTCAGGAGGTCTAAAAGTAGACTCACGAGGTGACACTGCAGTTTTTTTTCTCTTCTTCTTCTGGCTGTCTCGGCCCGGTGCCACACCACGTTATGAGTGAACGTATTAGTATTTCGGGTTTAACTCCTGCCACCTGATAAAAAAAGGTTTTAAGAGAACAAGCGGAGATGCCCACAGCTGTAGAGGAGGGATAGAGTTAGTGGACACATAAGCTATTTGTCATTAGTAATTATTTGACTGCTAGCACCACAAAAGACATCCAAAAAATTAACAACCACAACTAGAAGGGTAGGAGGGGACATACAAGCTGCACAGGAATTGCTTTTGGTGGTGTTTGGGTAGGAGTTGTGATGTAGTCGCACAATATTCTAAAATTAACTTCTTTTTACTAACGTATTTATTATCGAAGTTACTGTATCCTTTGTAATGTAACACATGATTTTCCTTATCTGCATTATTCTATTATTCTTTTGTATTATTTTATTATAAAATGTGTTTATTTATATGTGGGGTGTCGCCGACTAAGAATTTACATTGTCAAATTTGATTCGTCAAGTCTTGCCTATAGTAGCTACACATAAAAGAGGAAATAACACGATAATCAACTAATTAAACACAAGAAAATGATACAAACACAAATTGAACAACAAATATGTTACAATTCAGAAACCGCAATCATAACATGTCACGACCAGAATAAAAAAAACACTGGTTTACCTGCGGAGCCTATTGCTACACAAGGAAGAGTCTTGCTACGAGGCGACATTGTGAATCTTCAAACATAAACCCACGATAATGGGTGGACTGACTGACTGACTAAATGAATAAATGATCTAGGAACAATTATAAAATACATCTCCATGGGAGTGCCACTATCTTGTTCATCTAGTCCCAGCTGCAGAAACTTCAGGCAATATTTCAGGAGTCTCTGAAAACATATTTTATATACCGGCAATATTTAGGCGTCTCGACTTGTGAAGTCAGTCTTTTAAGTGATTAAAGGGCTCTCTATTCCAGTCCTAAATTTTTATGTGGAAATAATTTTGTGTTTTATTGAATTGAATGTTTTATTGAAGGGGGGAGGGGTCATACAAAGGAATATACTGTATGACCAGACGCTAAATGGGGAGGAGCAGCATGCATCTGCTGGCTAAGCTGGGCAGTTGGCATTTTGTATTTAACCTCTGGTACCACTGTACCATACTTGAGCAACGTGAGGTACACATTCATGGCATCCAGACATAAAAGACATAGTGAAAAAACAGAGATTTGTTTCAGAAGACCTGAGAAAAAGACATTTATACTTACACTACAGGATAACATAGTTATATATAGTTATGTGTGAAGATAAATAATGTCACCCTCATCACAATGTCATGTGTTGAACTTTGTGACATACCCGTGTCATTGTTACGTAGGAGAGTGTGTATACAGTATATTCTATAATGATGCATTGCAATGGTGTAAGCTGATGAAATACCTCTATCTGAAACATTGTACTCATATATTTTGGAGAGCATTACAGGATGTGTGCAGTTATTTTATAACTTCATTTGGTTTGGTATACTAGAAGGTGTTACATCTCGCGAAACTGCTCGGTGCAGTTCTACTGCCCGTTAGTTTTGTCTTCCAGTCTGTGTTTTGCTTGTCTTCCATGGGTTTCTGGTTTTCTGTCTCCCTCATTGCCTTTTGTGTTGATTTGATTATTGTTTGCACCCGTTTTCCCTTCTATTTAAACCTTGTGTTGCTGTTTGTTTGTTGCTAGATTATTTCGTATTTTCCTTGTTCTCTAGTCCCCCAGTGTTAGTCTGTGTTTGTGGTTATCGTTCTCGTCTGCCTGCCTTTGTTCCCGATTCCTGCTTCCTCCTTTTGTACCCTTTGCCTTTGTTGATTACCTTGTTGCTGAACCCTGTCTGTACCTCGACCACGATCCTGCCTGCTCCCTTTTGTACTGTTGCCTTTGTGGATATACCTTGTTGCCTAACCCTGCCTGTACCTCAGCCACAAGTTTTTCCAAGTAAATATCTTTCTTTCCCAGCATCTGTCTCCGTGCCTCCCTGCATTTAGATCCTCTAGTTCAGTATCGTAACAGAAGGCACTAGAAGGTCTATATATCTAGTCCTATTTTATTTTACTTGTTTATAGAAGAGAGAGCCCATGTTATATGGAAATTACATTTAAATCTGTTTTGCATACTAGCACTGGAAACAATTATCTCCTCAAGAATAATCTGTTAATTAAATAATATGATCATACCATTAAGGGATTAAACAACTCACTGAAGGGCTTTGGACGTTTTCTACATTTGAACATTTGACTGTATATGTTTTTGTTGCTCTCCATTTACACTAGTATAATATTAGGAGATTAATGAGAAATTAATTACATATTTACATACGTTACGAATACCAACATATTGATCTCATGAGACTAGGCGGATGTATACATACAGTACATTATATATTTATATATTTTTTTATAATAATTAGTGCAGATGAGATTAAAAATCATCACAATATAACGCCAAGTCAATAAAACTTCAGGGATATCAATCTGTCCGGTTAAGAAGTATAAGCGATTGAAAGTGACCACAGGTGCACTGGAGAGGCAACAGAATGCGAATGGTTTTGTAGGTGGTGGCCGCAGATAATTGCTCTCTCTTTATCCTTCCTGACTGATTCTTCTCTAGTTTGGCATTTTGCTAGTGTCTTTGTCACTACTAGTAGCATGAGGCGGTACCTGCAGCCCATTCAGGTTGCGCAGGCGGTCCAGCTCCTCCAGGATAGCGTATCCATACGTGCCGTCGCATGAAGGTTTTCTGTGTCTGCCAGTACAGTCTTAAGAGCATGGAAGAGATACCAGGAGACGGGACGATATACTAGGAGAGCTGAACAGGGCCGTACAAACATGTACTTCCGGTCCTGTCATATAAAGGTAGTCTACTGTAGGCTGTGTGATTGTCAAAGCGAACTTCAAATTGAAACTCTTTCAGCATACATGCATGGTTTATTATTTTAGTTATTCTCTTTGAAACTAAAATTCTTGCTGTCTGTCATCCAAGCTAGACTCTAACAATTCTAAAAAATATGGTCAATATGCTTGTTTTCAAAGGAACACAACCAAGCTGCCTAAATAGTATATTAATGCCTAATGTTCTTAGGGTGTACACGGTGTTGATAATACATCAGATATATTTAAAAAAAGGCTTTCCCTACATCCTCAAATTACATTGATGACTACGACATCACGATAAGTCTAAAAATGCTAAAGACAGTGGAACAGAGCAGCTCACTATAGTAATGATGTAATATTTAATGTGTGTATGCGTGTTTCTAGTAAATTACAGTTAGTGAACAATGCTAAAATGCAAGCCAAATAATTATACAATTTTAATTAAACAATGGTAACATTTTAAAATATTTGAGATTAAAATTATTAATTGGTACAGCTAAGAGTAAGAACAAAACCTAACTAACACAAAAAATTTTTAACTCTATTAACTGTAGTGTTACATAACTTGTTACAATACAACAGAATAGAACAACTTTAGGGGTCCTAGTAGTAAATACAACAGAACAACCCTTTAAACATAACATTTAGCTGTCACCTCTAGGTTAAAAAAAATAGGAAGGATTAGATTAATCTGATTTATTGACAGGGGTGATTATCAAGGGTACATAATCAACAGTATTACAAGGACTGAAGTATGGATAGAGAGACTCAGTGAAAATGCAGTCAGTAAAAGAGTATATATGAACCCTGTTGTCCACATCATAAAAGGAGACCAGACCCTCCTCATAATCCACATACACTCCCACCTTCTGAAGCTTCTCTCTGACAGAGAGAATGACAGCAGGGTTATCAAGAGCATCGTACTCATTTTCACTTAGCCATATAGCCCAGAATCCATTCTTGGGGCTCAGTGTGATTTCTTCCTTCCTGTTGATGGACTCTCTGGCCACTCCTAAATCCCACTCTTTCTTCCCTTTAACATCAACCTCGTAGTAAAATCTCCCTGAGGAGAAGCTCTGATTTCCTAAAACACAGCCTGCTTGTTTTCCATTCTCAGACAGAACCAGATAAGGATGTGCTGTGTCAGGATCCAGAGTAACATCCACTGCATCCTTTTGGACCTTCTTGAGTTCAGCATCACACAGCCTCTTCATCCCCATATTCAGTTCCCTCTCAATCTGATCCAGGGCTCTCCTCACTGTCCCTACAGAAGATGGCTGATGGACATTGACCTTGGTCCACTCCTTGGTGTGAGGAGGTGCGTTCAAAGATGGGAGGTTCTGGAGGAGATGGAGGTGGTCTTCAGTGTGAGAGAGCTTTTCCAGCTCTGAGCTCCACTTGGTTAGCTCCATGAGTTCCTGCTCCAGCTCTTCTATGAAGCCTTCAGCTTGTCTCTCTGTTGATTTATGTTTGTCTTGAATGATGGAGGTGAACTCAGCCTGGCTGCTCTTGATGGAGGTAATGAGATCAATAAAGACCTTAACACCCTCTGCTATCTGTCTGTCTGCATCTTCTTTACTGAGTTTTACTGAGCGTTGTATCTGCTGAATCTTTAGTTGTCTCTCCTGGATCATCTGCTGAACTTCAGCCTCGGTCTGCCCCAGCTGAGCCTTCTTACCTTCATACCCCACTTTGAGAGGAACAACCAGATGGAGCTTGTGGTCTGACTCACTGCAGAACTGACACACACACACCTCTTCAGTCTGGCAGAACATCTCCAGGATTCTATCGTGCTTCTTGCACATCCTGTCTTCAAGATTCTCCACAGGGTCGATCAGCTGATGTCTTTTCAGGCATGCAATTCTCAGATGTGGTTCCATGTGTTCTTCACAGTAAGAGGCCATACATCCCAGGCATGACTTCACAGCCTTGAGTTTGGTTTCAGTACAGTAATCACAGAGCACTTCAGGTTGTTGTGAAGGCTTTTGTTCTGGATCACTACTATCTTTCACTACAACTGATTTTCTGAACTGAGCAGTCATGTCACTTTAGAGGGTGTTGACCCGCAGCTCTGGTCTTGTGTTGAAAAGCTCTTTACACATGGGACATTGATATAGTTTCTCACCATCCCAGTGCTGTGTGATACAAGTTTTGCAGAAGTTGTGTCCACATGTCACGGTGACTGGCTGGTTGAACACTTCCAGACAGATAGAACACAGAAACTGCTCTTCAGACAGGGGACTGCAGGCAGATGCCATTCCTGGATCAGAATGACAACAGTTATTTCGGCAAAACATTTTTTGCCACCTGCTTGGATAAACTTTTCAAATAAGGGGAAAAATATAATTAAACCTTGACTGACTTCCTTTGTTTCTCAAAAGCACGTCTAATGTGTTTATAAAGCTACTTTGGTGCTGTGTTCTGATACTACCTCAGTCTCAAATCCAAATGTTTCAGTGTTTCATGCGTGTTTAAGGGGTAATGTCCATGTGTCTGTGATATTGTGCACAAAGAAATATTCTCTTCTGATTTAATCGTAAATCAGTTGATCAAGGATCAAGTAGTAAAAAACAGTGTGCACATCAGTTTCATGGTGGAGCTATACAAGCGTTCAATTTCGAAAGGCAATGCCACTCACCTAGAGTTTGAAACAAGTATATTTGATGTGTTAAACACATGCTGTAGCCTACATAGTAAGCCTTCATGCATGAATTATATTAAAAAAGATATCAGGATTTTTTTCAAATGATTATTCGTAAAATCCCATTAGAAAATAATAGTAATTGAGTGACAGTAGAGACACACTACATACACAATAATACAAACATACACACGTTAAAGTGCCAATGTATAGACAGTATTGACACACAGTAGAGATATAGAATAGACACAGTATAGTGACAGTAAGGGATACAGTAGAAACACACAGTAGCATCGATAGAGTAGTGTAGGGTAGAGAGTCAATACGTTGAAAGTAGAGTCAGGGTAGACCCAATAGAGTGACAGTAGAGACACCACAGAGTAGCAGTAGAGTCACTTTAGAGTGTTAGTTGAGTGACAATAAAACCTGGCTAGGGATAGGCTGCCTCAGACAACACTGTCTATTTCTGGGTGCTCCCCTCTTGAGCTCGAGAGATCTAGATTCAGTGGGGGCAGGCCTCCTCTACATGCCCAGCCAGGGTAAGCCATTATTGTGCAACACTCTGGCCGTTGTTGTTACCGTTGTATTTTTTTAGTGACGCTATCTTATATTGTTCAACTAAGAACGTAACAATTATGTAATTTAACAGACACTTTAATGTCAAGCTACTTACAGTGAGTGCTATTATAATCAAGGATGCTCACTTTCTCAAGGATGCTTAGGAATACGGGATTGAACTCACAACCTTTTGGTTTTGGGTTTGCCACCCTAATCACTAGTCTACCCTGCAGATTGTATGATGCAAACTTTTGTTTTTATCTGACTTGCTATTTTTGAGTAGTATAATTTATAGATATACCAGACCTCCATTGTTGAGGTTGTGCACCATTATAAGTTTTGGGAAATTTGGGAAAAAAAAGATTTTATGATCTGTGCTGAGAATGAAGTGAACGTATCTTTTTAATACTGTAGGTATATTTAGTATGTGATATTTTGTTAAACTCCCAACTCCATAGCTTCATTTGATCTAGGTTGAAAAATCAATCCTTTCATTTAATTTTATATTGGCACATCTTTTTGACTAATTTTGTACTTCCTTGAAACATTTGTGATAATTCATAGCAAAACAGGAAAAATGCAAGCTCTACTTGAATATTTTCAATGTGTTATTCTGTATAGATAGAAAAAAACCCGTCTTTTTAGAGAACGAGTGCTATTGAGCTTTTCAGTATCTTTCAGTTTAATTTCTCCAATGTGTTTCAGATTCCTCTGACCACCCGTTCAGTTGCTCCTCCTCCTACAGAAAAGTTAAAGATATATCCTCCCCTTTTTCCTAACAAAATTGGAGGCCTAACACACCAAGAAATCAATTAAATTAAGGATGTCAGGAAGTTTAACCTGAAAAATGTATGTATTCTTTGAAATAGTAGCCTACCACTAAAGAAGTGCTTTAAATACTAAAGAATTAAACTGCTTCCATAAAAAAATACTTGTTATGAAACAAGGTAAGTAAAACCCAAACGCAGACTTGGACAAGAGGGAAGGTTGACTCCTGAAGGAGAAGCAAAGACGACGTCTGAAACAGGCAGAGGTCTGGGACAAGAGAAAAACGGGGCGGACGGCAGGCAGGAAACGGGGCCGAGTCACGGGCAGGGTTAAACTGAAGCACAATTGGGTGTCGATGTGTAGGGGGACAGGGCATATACAGCCATGGAAAAAATTAAGAGACCACTGGATATTCTTGTAAATATAATAATATACACATAAATATCAAAAATACAAATACAAATATATTAAATAATTTAAAATAAAAAAAATGTATTAAATGTAATTGTATATAGATATTATATATTTTTTAAATGTGCAGTGGTCTTTTCCATGGCTGTATATACTAGGGAAACCAGGTGTGTGAGATGAGGTAATAATTGGACTGGGCGTGAGAATGAACAGGGACCAGGTGGAAGTAATAGGGGGGAATACTAACAGTTACATGACTGAAACATAACAGAACTGTCTATGGATCAAAGAGTTCATGGTACTGTAATCCCCGCCTCATCCTCGAGCTATCCAGTGTTTTCTGCTAAAAGTTTAACAAGCCAAGCGTTGGCCCAGTGATTATGTATTATAAAACTGTATTTTATATTTACAGCATTTAGCAGACGCTTTTATTAAAGCGACTTACAATCAGTACTTTTACTTTTTAACAGTTTAACCTTAAATACCAGTTCTTGCAAGCAAACAACATTCTCTTAGAATAACAATAGCGTCATGTTATCATGGTTACTAAGCTTATGCATATGTATGGTGCATGGTGGGGAATATCCTAAATCTAGATTTGAATTCAATGCAAATATGATGCACAGACTTGCAGCCACATCAGAGCTGAATGTTGTTGGCTAAAGGTTCCTCAGTAACAATGAAAGGCTGCACACTTGCCTCTCCAACACCTTGGGGGCACTGAGATATTTCATCTCAACACAATAGACAATATTGTGTAGTCGGCTAATTTATGGATCAACGGCTGTTCCCTTTTAGCTTTTGGGGAAGAGCTGCCATGGTCTAATGAGGCAAAAGACAACTTGAAATCAATATTTTCACCCAGCGCAACGCAATGAGAATAGCCCCAAAAGAGAACTGCAGTAATTAAACGTATTTCACCATGCATAATGGCCAGCTGGTTAAAGGCTAGACAGCCTCTGCATTATTTTGTAGAATCTGTCCGAATGTAAGATAATTATTTTTTAAAACCTGTCTCCTTCCAGTCACACCTCGAAGGTCCTTGAGAGCAGTCCTATCCTGTTGGTTTTAAAGCTTAAAAGCATTGCATTTTCCCTGTAAATGCTAATTGATCCTAATTAAAGTAGGGACAGGGTGTCTGTAGTACACTGAAATTACTAGTGTTGGGGTGGACTTTTTATGATACGATCATATTGTTGTTTCTGCAGCGCTGTAAACTTTACGATCAAATCTCCTGACCTGATGTAGATTTCTTAAATAAGAAATGTAAACAAGAAATCTACATATAAGAAATCTAAACAAGAAATCTACATATAAGAAATCTAAACAAGAAATCTACACACAAGAAATCTACGTATAAGAAATCTAAACAAGAAATCTACATATAAGAAATCTACACATAAGAAATCTAAACAAGAAATCTACATATAAGAAATCTAAACAAGAAATCTACATTTAAGAAATCTAAACAAGAAATCTACATATAAGAAATCTAAATAAGAAATCTACATTTAAATTATTGAAACTTTAACTATATAACAATAATGGGTTTCCAAAGTATTGTGACGAGCAATGTGTAGGAAGAACAAGTCAGAGCAACTAGCGTTAATGATCTCAAACAAGTACGGTACAAAAACTACATTGTTCAAGGAGGGTAATAGCGTCCTAAAAATGACCGCTTCATTAACGTGTTACTGCTGTGAAAACTGCGTATGCTGGTATGTAGGCTATACTGACATTAGAAGATAATAATGTATCTACAGCAGAACAAGCTCCTCCTGGAAATTCTGCAGGGGTCAAATAAATAGCATGGATCTTTGCTGACTTGTACAGTTTTGTGTACTAAAACAGATAAATAGCATAGAAAAGACGTTGGCAAATATGGGTTGTAGTAGAGGTAATTGTATCATAAAGGAGATAGTTAGATCAGCTCTTACAATACTAAGCACTTTGTCGGAATTGAGGCTGCTAGCAATTAATGACTGTTTCAGGAGGGAATAATAACTTTTGAGTGAATGATAACTTTTGAGTAATCATTCACTGTACTAAAAATGCAAGTGAAGTAACATGATGCCGTCCTTATTCTAGGAGAGTGTTATTTTATAGCAAAAACTGGTGGTTGACCGGTTCAACTGTTGACAAATGTACTAATTGTAAATTGTTTTTGGATAAAAGCATCTGCTAAATGCTGTAAATGTAAATAACTGTTATGTGTCCCCTTAATACAATAAACTGTAAAGTTAAAGCTTTTAGCTATTGTAGCACACAGTCACTGTCCCCGCAGTACGTTTGGTTTATCCGTGTGTCTACACGGCTTTATTTCCACAATCAATACCTCCCCAGGACTTGAACACTGCC
>JAOEHI010020516.1:3508-27875 GCA_025447815.1 Percopsis transmontana | reverse complement strand
TGTTATATAAATATATAAAATTATTAAAAAGATATATATACAGAGAGCGAGAGAGAGAGAGAGAGAGAGAGAGAGAGAGAGAGAGAGAGAGAGAGAGAGAGAGAGAGAGAGAGAGCATGCGGCGCAAACAAAAGTCAATAAAAGTAAAACCCTGAAATCTTGATTGGAAAAAACGGAGGTTATTAATGAAAGAAGGCAATAGGTCTGCATAGAACACACTCACTATGGCTACTGAGACTTCTCACTACTGTTTAATAAATAAATAATGCAATTATTAGTAAAATTATATAAAATTATAAAACTGAGTAAACCCAAACCCTTTTGCCTCATTAATGGTTTTGTTAATATTTAGTACCTTGTTTAGATTTTTACACTGAATTCTCAAAACAAGAACTTACAGTATGATAAAGTGTTTATATTTGTTTTGTTTGAATTCTGTGGATCAACAGTTATAGTTGAATCTGGGGGTGAGAAAACATATTATTTTCCATCAGGAAAATATGTTGAATCAACCATTTATACCGTGTTAATAAAATAGTTATTATCAAAACATGACACCTGTGACTACAAGAAAAAAATCTAATAAATGTAAATATAACCATAAACATAGCATAAAAATTGATATAGATTTTATCAACAATAATAAAACTATATTAAAAAACTATCAATACCCATACTGAGAACCACTAGCTAAGGTGCACATGGTCTATGATCATAACCTACCCAGTTACCAGACCACACCCTGCAAAATCTCACCTTCAGATATTTGATGAGCTCCGCTGGGCTTCCTTCGGAGGTTGTCGTCATAATCTGGCAGTGCTGAAAGAATTTATGTAGATGCAGATCCTATACAAGAAAAAAACATGTTTAAGTTTGTTGTATGTATATTATATGCATGTTGTTGGTCTACGCGAATATTTATGGGAGGAATGCCTGCGTTGTACCTGAGCATATATTGTGGACGCAGCATGGGTTCTCACTTTAAACAGAGGCTTGGCATTTTCCACCCACTTTACGTCTGCTTGGGACTGAGAAAAAACGAAAATTAACATATAGAAAGTAAGTATGTAGGAATGATTTTTGTCATTCCTACATACTAACCCTAACCCTAACTATATTCCAATTTGGCCAAAACTGCAGTTATAACTGTAATTGAATGAAATAGTGGACATTCTTTTATTTTAATCCTCTGGTCTCAGTTTAGTGAAGTTAGCATTTTCTTGATTCTAAGATAAAAAAAGTTGTATTAGGCATTTCAGCTTGAGCTATACGGCATCGCCCCATCATCAATAGGAAGCATTTCCTGTTAAAAGCCATTATTTAAATGGGGAATTCCAGTAACATGGTATCAATGTAGTTTTATGTCCTGTCTGTCAAGAACGTGTATAGGACAATAAGGATGCTTGAGGCTGTATGCCAGCCTTTGGGATAGGAACCTTCCTGGCGTCCTTGGCGTACATAGCGTCGCCAATGTACCCAGGAGGTAGGGTCGCAGCCACGGGTAGCTGAACCTCCACAGATTGCATCCTGCCATCTTTCAGCAGGGGGAGCCAGGAATAACCCACTGGAACACAGAGAGATGCAACTCAACCACTGATATGGTGCACGACCTCCGCATAAAGAACTTCATTAACAGTGGTAATAATCATTAAAAAGGTACAGTCCTTGGCCCCAGACGCCCAATTTCTGCCTCAGCTCACTGTTTACGTTTGAAGCACAACTGCATGTGGCTATAGGGGGAATGAGCAGAGATGTGTGCGAGACACTTAGCATTCAGACGTGGAGGGGGGAAACCACAGGTAATGCTGATTTCAACCACAGGGGGAATTCTGGACACAAATTAAATGAGACCCTCTACCTCAGGCAGAAATTAAACCTCACCTCTTTCCCGGATGTAATTCATGAAACATATTCTTTACTTAGACAGTGGTTCTACAATAACTGCAGAATAACTAGCAGAAGCTGTTATCCAAAACAACTTAAAAGGGCGTACAATTAAAAGTTTTAAGGAGCCGGTTAGTCATCAGGGAGGTCACCCTAACTAACCACTAAATTATTATTTTTGAATTTGTGTTTTGAAACACAGCTGTGTACAAAAGTGTGTACCTTTAATAGTAATGTACTGCACAGTTGTCCTAGAGAGTGTGTCTGCCTGTGTGTGTTTGTGTGTGTGTGTGTGTGTGTGTGTGCTCGCTCAGACTCACCAAGGGTCTCCACCCCCTCTCTCTTCTTAGAGCTCGTCTTACTGCTGAACTCACAGCTGATGTGATAGAACGTGAACAGCAGGTGGTGTCTCTCGTGCATGTGAACGGGCAGCTCTATCTTGATCTGTACACGTGGGTAATGTGAAGGGGTATTAGCTTTACTGTATATGAGACTTCCTATCATGGATATTGTATTTACATACTGTGTAATAGCAGGTATTATTTGTGTGGGCTTAGTCATCGTTAGTATTTTCACACTGGCAGGTTAGAGTGTACACAATATAGGGCAGGTACCAAGTTAATTAGGATAATTTACTAAATAGTGTGACAAAAAAGGAAAATAAGACATTCCACAAGTCAAAGGAGAATTGATTTCCCACTTCCCCACCACTGATATGTCTCTCTAAAGCAGAAATTAAATAATTGAATCTTAATCAGTTTACTATTCCAATGATCACAGTAAAAAGTGAAATGCTGGATAGAAGTACTCCAATAAGTTAATTCTCCAAATTGGCACCAAGTATTGGCAGATAAATTGTAGAAAACAACACACAACCTTTCACCACAAGGGGGCAGCAATAGAACATTAATGTATTTTAATAGGCTCATATTTGTTTTGTTTTGTCACAGGAAATGACACTGATACAGATGAGTGGAATTTCCAGAAACACAGATCGAATTCAAAAACTAAAAAAAGTAAAGTAAAAAAAAAGTTAAGGGATGAATAACATGACCAATGTGTCACCTAGTTTTTCTGAAAAACATGATAAAACATTATAGATGGAAATAGGGAAATGTACATAGTGCTCAGCTTGCAGAGGCCCACATAACAACCATGTCCAATTAAAGGGGTTCTCCAGAGTTGGGGGTTGATAAGGTTATTTGTGGGAGGCATCTCTCCAGATTGTAATCCATGTGACATATGTCTCTCCCTGACAGTATCCAGACCTTAACATTTCTGTTAAGAAGATATTAAGATATTTTGGCTCATTATGTGTGCATGGCGAGGTCTCATTGTCTGATCAAACTAGTGTACTGTGAGATCAGAGCCATGCCTCGAGACAGATGAATAGGATTAGCACAGTGCTGGCCAAAGGAATTTAAACACTTTGACCCAAGTGGTTAAATATGAAAACAGGAATTTAGGCTCACGGGGGGAGTAATACAGAGAAGAGGAAGAAGATATTAACAATAGTTTCATTTGCAAGTTTCTGAAATCTTCCCAGAACACAGTGACCTCAACAATGTGGAGATAGGGTCCCTGTACAGTAAGAATATCTGATATGTAGGATCAGGTGGATGTAAAAAAAAAAGAAAAAAAACCCCTCACCTCATCATAGAAGTCTGGACTCTGGTTGTGGTGGAGAACGGCTGCGTAGGTGCTGCTGGTAAAGAGCGATTCTCCTGGCTTGCCATAGATGCACTAAAGGAAAGAAAAATACAGTCATCGAACTTGGGCCTTTGATGTTGAGGTGTCCAGTGTGTTCAACAATCTGTGGTTAAGGTTGATTTGCACAAGGGAACATAAATAACAGACCTTCATTTTCAAACTTAGTTTAAATTTAAACCAGAAAATAAATAAAAATAATAGTGTCCAGAAGATAGAAAGATGCACAATATAGAAAATAATTATGTTGACCTTGGAAAGAAGAAATATATTATTATATTATTTGGACTAATACACAAGTGATGTCAATACTTAATCTTTACATGCCCAAAAATGGAACCCATCGTGAACCCATTTTGAATCCTGAAAATATCTTCTAGTTTCAGCATGTGTCATTCCACCACTGGGTTGGGATAGGAACAGAACGCACATGATTAGACAAAGCCGACTCGCGCACACACACTGGATGGATGCACAGCACATACCCAAGTGTGTGAGTTTTACAGGGACTGCAATAAATACACACTAAGATAATAATAAGAAAGAACGCAGGTAAAAGGGGGTACAAGGAATCAAGGGCTAGAACTGTCAAGCAGTGCTTTCAGAAAGCAGAAGCTCAGTGTGGTAGCATTAACCGGCTCAGAGAGGTCAAGCTGGACCAACTCAGAAGGGCTAATATTAATAAAGGCCAACAGATGGAAGAAGTTTTAGCTTGCGTGGTTTAATGCTGTAATTATGACGGTAATCTCTAATGAACAGTAATGACCACTGCTGAGCCAAAGGAAGGACGCCCCGTCTTGAAAACAAAGCATTCAGGATTCAGACCAGTATGACCTGGGATTTGGCGGAGCTCTTATAGTTCTGAAGAGAGATTTGAAACAGAACATGGCTCAAATTCCCACATGGAAAATACCATCATGTAAACAAGACATTCAAGTGCCCCTCATGGTGATGTGAGGGGCTCTACAATTACCTACTACAAGGACCACGGTTTTGACTAGAGAGACTTGCTGAGATCGTATCAGTTGTGTGTGTGAGAGACAGCCATGCTCATACACGTCCTGTTATGTCCAATAAAGCCACCCCAGGCACTAGGGCCAACAATGTTTTGCTCATAAAGTTGCAATGCAAGACACGCACTCTCTGGGCTTCAACAGCAAAACACCAACTTTTTGTAATGCTGGTTTCACCAAGCACTAATTTAAGTGGATTTCAGAACAAAAATAAAGCAGCGTACCTTTAAAGAAATTACATCTTTATTAAGGTATTAAGGTTGTGGAACTTTGTGGAACTTTTACTTCGACTTTCTTTTCTTAAATGTGTTTTCCCCCTAGCTTAGTACATGATAAAAATATACTTTAAGCATTGGAAGGAAGTAGTTGATCCAATCTCCACAAAGTGTGCCGCTGAGCCAACCATTTGTTCACCACGAGGACTGCCTGGGCTTCCCTGAGTTTTTACGTGCGTGCTAATCTGTCGGCAGTCGCATGAACAGACAGTAAAATGGAATTCTGTCGATAAACTGGAAAAGAACAGCAACCAGGGTTGTTTGATGACCACAAATATTTGGCATGTGTGGAGAGAGAGAGAGAGAGAGAGAGAGAGAGAGAGAGAGAGCATGATCATTTATTATTATCACCGCCAACTGTAATAAGCAGCTAGTGTATGCTTTTCCTTTTCACAGCCCATGCAACTGTCTGACTTCCACTGTATCACCAGCATGTCTTCTCCACATTGAATGGAAATTTCAGGATTCTTCAAGTAGAATATATATTTAGGGACTTCTTCACTATAAAAACTAGTTCTCCACTTTAACTAGACATAGAGATATCATTATTTACTAGCAATATACACTTATGAGCCAAAACATTATGACCACTTACAGAATAACGTTGATTATCTCGTAACAATGTAGTAGCCTACCTACCCACAGTAGTCCGAGGAGGGACAAACCACGGACCAGGCAACAGGGTGTTTGGCACCAAAGGCTCATCGATACGCTAGGGCAATGAACCGACAGAAGGGCTACTGTGGCACAAGTCGCCGAACATTTTAATGATGATTATGGGAGGAATGGGTCACAACACACTGCTGCGTATGGGGCTGCGTATGGGGCTGCATAGCCACAGACCGCTCAGAGTGCCCATGCTAACCCATTATAACCACCTACTACAGGTTTCCATAATGCTGTGGCTCATGGGTGTATATATTACTTATTACTGACATTTAGATCCACTCATACAATCATATATACTGTATGCAGCTGTTAACAAAGGGGTAGAGTGGATTTGATAGTAAAACCTTCAGTACAGCTCAGTAATGGATTGAATCTCGTCCACTTACTTTTAAAGGAGCTGCACCTTCCTCATCTGAATCTCGGAACTGGATGCAGATTGCTATGTTTCTAGCCTGGCGGAGACACATTCATACAGTCAGCATACAGTCCCTACTGTCAGTTAAATTTGGAATTATAAGACAGTTTTAAGACAAATTTAGGAAACATTTTTAAATGCAATTTCACACACAAAAGTAGTAAAAAATAAAAAAAACACAATCCATACATCTATCCCGAGAGGCACATTCATGATTGACACTGTCAATCATGCTTAACTTTCACCTTCAGTCACCCATTTTCTGTTAACCACAGATATCCATACATCCATGGATGGATATGTCAATCGTCCATCACACACTCACATAGTCATTCACCTTGGCAAAGGTCTTCTGATTGTCGTATTTGAGCTGAAGCGGGTAGACGTACAGGTGGTTCTTGTAGGTTGTGAAGGGATAGTTGTATTTGGCCTCCTCGGGGAGAAACTCCTCCATCTCGATGGACACTCTCTCACAGCCCTCCTCGAAGGGCTTGACAGGAATGTAAGAGGAGGTTACTGTGTCTGGGAATGAATGGAAGCAGAGGAGTTAGCAAAGAGGAGTTGGACAAGAGGAGCTAGCTATGAGAAATTAGCTATCACTGTTTGCTTGTTTGTTTCTCATCAGGTACAATGGAAAGCTTGCAACCCAACATCCACAATTACCGAAAATGTCAGTCTGACATCGTCCATTAACGCTAACACCATACCACCGCATAATGTTTGTGGACATGACATCCTTGAAGAATTACCATGGCATCCTAATCTTGCAGGTCGGCAACATCGGCCAAATAAAAGCCTTCCTTGCTAAAGCTAACCGGCTCTTTGCTGAAGCTCTCCTGTTTGGATGCTGCCTTTATCTCCTAGCTTGGCTCCTTAAGTTCTTTCTTCAATAACCCATCTTAAATTCTGCAGCCTAACTTGTTTTCATGCTCCTTGAATTCTGCCATGTCTTCCTGGGCTCTCCTAAATCAGTCCATGGCGCTGGCATACAGAGCTATTGATGGAGCTGCAAGTCTGCACTGCCAGACCACAGTGCTTTGCTACATGCTAGGCCCAAGGAGTGTTGTCTAAGCCTGCATATGTTATAGTGGAATTCACATGAGGCAGAATTTGTTACAAGAACTCATTTGTATACCCCATACCGTCCTTCACTGCTTGATCATGTATGTCAAAATATAGCTTCTTGATAATGTATTAAAACATAGAGTACATTAGGGAGAAAGACAGCTTAATGTACTAACTCAAAGCTATATTCTGGAGCGGTTACTGGATTCTATTCAATGCAGGCATTCCTCTTTGCAATGTCAATAAAATTACAATAAGACAAACATTAGGACTACACACTTGAGAAATCTGGCGGGACACATTCGATGGTGACATTCAGTTGTCCGGGAATGGTTTGGAGCTTGCTCTTCTCCGGTCTGCATACAAGAAGGAAAGTCAATCTAGTAATCTGATGTTCACCATTGACATTTCCTTAACTAAGCACTGACAAGCACAGCCAAACCTAGGCCACGAGTTGCTGATGACTCACTTCCTGATATCAGCCAGCAGTTTGATGATGTCGTCAATGGAGATTTTGCTGCTGTCCTGACGGTAGAGAGGTGAAAACTTTCCATCCATATCCAAGCTGCCCTGGGCATCCTTAAACACCTGCCTGGAAATACATTCAAAAACAAAACTACAACGCCTGCTACAAATATATAACAACTACAGTATACAGTTAATACTATATTCCATTATTACCAGGGTGCTAAGATATATTTCAAATTAGGTATATATATTGGAAACGTTAACACAATTTGCTATCTAAGATAATTGTTCTTAAAGTGGAGCAAGAAGTTTTCAGATTTCAAGATTTTCAAAAATAACTTCCGGTCTAACATCATTCCTGCCCAATTACGCTGCAGATAAATACAAACTGATGTATTACTAGATCATTTATTATTATTTCCGTCTTACTTGGCAGCCCAGGCAAAGGGCATCCTGAATTGGCCCAGGCGTTGGCATGTCTGCTTGGCCGCTTTGAGCACTTTCTGCGCCGTCTAAGGAAATAAAATAAAAAAGGGTGTTAAAAGCATTATTCCATTGTATACTGTATATTGAATAGATATATACACACATCAGGTCTCGATGAATGAAGTATATTGAAGTTTAAAATCTTTACTGTACATTGTGTAATTCGTTGAAAACAAAATGACATAACGGTCAATGGAAACTAAAATCAACAACCAATTGAGGGCTGGATTCAAACTCACACCAAAAATCTAAGTAAACAATTGGAATCACAGGCAGATCCAACTTGTGTGAATTTCATCACAAAAACTAAAGATGTGACTCAATAGTGTTTACAGCCCCCACGTGCTTGTATTCACTCCCAACAACTTCTGGGTGGTGTCCTGGGGATTTTCTTCCAGACCTGGATCAGGGCATCAGTGACCTCCTGAACAATGCCTTCGTCATCCAGGAACTGCCTGCACACTCTGGCCATATGAGGCTGAGCATTGTCCTGCACCAGGAGGAACCCAGGGTCCACTGCACCAGCGTAAGGTCTGACGATGGGTCTGAGGATTTCATCCCGGTACCTAACAGCAGTCAGGGTATGGTTGGCTAGCACGTGGAGGTCTGTGCAACCCTCCAAGGATATGCCTCCCCAGACCATCACTGCCCCACCGCCAAACTGGTCAAGCTGGATGATGTTGCAGGCAACATAATGTCACCATGGCGTCTCCAGACTCATTTTGGTCATTTTGTAGGGCTCTGGCAGTGTTCCTCCTGTTCCTCCTCACACAAAGGAGCAGATACCGGTCCTGTTGCTGGGTTGATGCCCTTTGTTGGGGTGTGGGCGTGGTTTAACTCTGTTTGTATGGGGTGTCGGGAGGCATGGTTCACAGGACTCATAGGTATTGGGAACAGGTGTAGGCAATGGCACTAATCACCCGTCTCCGTAGATTAGCAGCAGAACAGGAAGTATAAGCTGAACCTTCCTGAGAGACTGAACCTTAACTGCTCCATGCTGCATAATTGTGCTTTGGAATATACCGTCTCCTGTGTAGAGAGAATGATTGACCATCACATCCTTCTACGGTTCTGTCCAGCTCTCCTCGTATAACGGACTGTCTCCTGGTATGTACTCCATGCTCTTGAGACTGTACTGGGAGACACAGCAAGGGCGCGTATGGATGTGGCATCCTGGAGTAGCTGGACTGCCTGTGCAACCTGAATGGGCTGCAGGTACCGCCTCATGCTATCAGTAGTGACAAAGACACTAGCAAAAATCAAAACTAGGGAAGAATCAGTCAGAAAGGATAAGGAGAGAGCAATTGTCTGTGGCCTCCACCTGCAAAACCATTCCCTTTTTGGGGTTGTCTTGCTGTTGCCTCTCCAGTGCCCCTGTTGTCACTTTCATTTGCACCAAAACAGGTGACACTGAGTCACAATCGCTTATGCTTTCTAACTGGACAGATTGATATCCCTGAAGTTTAATTGACTTGGTGTTATACTGGGATGATTACGTGTTGCCTTATCTTTTTTGAGCAGTGTACTTTGACTGGCTTTATGTGAATAATTATTACATATTCAAGAAGTCTTTCCTGTTTAAGGCTGGGTTCAGACTACAAAATATCAACAAGTGCCTGACTAGGAAAAGTTTGCTGAGCTGCAGCAAGAAAACTGTATTGTGAAAATACCATAACAGCTATGATTTTGGTGTTCCATCATAATAGTGTGACATATCTCACATCCAACACAGAATTTATGGAGCTATGACCGAAAAACCCATATAGTGACCCTCTGGTCACTATGTGCGATGAAGAGTATTTGTTTGAATGTTACTAAACATTAAGCAGCCTTGCTGTGGTTTAGCTCAGTAGGTGGCTGTGCAGGTGACAGACCTTGCTGACGTCAGAGGTCTTGATGTAGGGCTCTGCACAGGTGGTGATGCCGTTCTGTAGAACCTTCTCCACACGGGCCACCAGGAAAATGTCAGCGTGGGGGTTGGTCACAGAGAAGATACCCTAGTGGGGAGGACAAACGACCCAGCGAGTATTGTAACTCATAGGGTAGAGCCCCAGCCACAAGTATTTGTACCCTAGATTTTTGAATATGTAGGAAATATGAGAGAAATGCTTGATCAAAAAACAGGCTCCTGAATAAAAAGACTTTTTGATTTTATTATTTGGCGTAGTAACCCCTCTTTTATGATAAATTATCCACTTTTCTACTGTTGCTTGCTAAACTTACAGGAAACAGGAAAACCACACAGGGCTAAAACTATGTTTGGGCTTTTGAGATGAGGCAGCTTGTAACCTCATGATGCATACACACACACTCACACGCACACGCACACACACACACACACACACACACACACGGCAAAAGCAGATTAAAAAAAGTTGTCCTTGGTGTAAGAAAGACAAAATGGAAAGTATTAATACTTAGTATAATGACAAAGTTAGAGCATCGAGCAACCATTTGGCTCCAGCAACTTAGCACGAATGCTGCTTTCAATCAAAATATTATTTATATGTCAAGATAATATAAACTCTACATTAATAATGCAGACCTTAAAAAAAGAACAGGGAGTGAGGCCTATATACCCTATATGTACAGTATTAATACATCTGCTCTTATATACCCTGATTTACTGCCCTTCATTGCTACAAACTTTGAATTGTGGGTAGTATTTTTTCTAGACAGTCACATTTGTAATTAACTTTCTCGGGGGCAGAGTAAAATGTTGTATTGCTTTAAAACTATGGTACTGCATGCCCCTCACACACCTAAGTGCTGACAGGCTCACATTCTCCTTACCCCTGCCTCTACACACGCTGCCCACACTTTTGTGGACAGTGAGCAGAAATTTGGGACACTATAATGCAAGGCAAAGTGTACCTTTAATGTCTGCATGCAGCCTAAATCTATACAAATCTCTGAGTGTATAAGCTTGAGGTAAATAGAAGAGAAAGCCTATATGGATTCTAACGCGACTCATAAACTCCAGCTTCTGAAGAGGCAGTAGGGACAGTATTTGAACCAACGCCCAATGCACCTACTATTACTCTGTGGTCCCCCAAGCTATAATAGCACACTAATCACAGAGGTGAAGCCAGCTATGCTTGTGTGTTGTGTGTGTGTGTGTTTAGTCAACAGTGCTGTGGATTTAGCATACTGTAATTGAATTTAATTAGAGTAAGTGAGAATCGTACAGTTGTTTTACTTTGCGTCTCTCTCTTTCTCTCTCTCCCAGCCTCTCACCTTCAGATGTATTGTGTTTTTCATCTGTCCTCACAGTTCTGCCATGTTTATTGTCATACAATGGGATGTGTGTGTGTGTGTGTGTGTGTGTGTGTGTGTGTGTGTGTTTGTGCATGTGTGCATGTGTGCTTGTTTCATAACATTTTCTGATTTACTGCCAGGTTCAAATGTTGTTGGCTGACCTAATCATATTAATGTACCCAGCTGCCAGAGGGAAGGAGGTCTGTGTGTGTGTGTGTGTGTGTGTGTGTCAGAGATTGTGCTGATTTCATGCAAACCTGCAGGAGTTTACACTGTGCGCCAATATTGGGAGCCAAATGCAACTATTCTTTCCCCAATAAACTAAGAGATTTAAATATTGCAATGAGAAGTGTCAGTTGGCACAACATAAATCACCTGGCAAGGTGATACTTGACAGAAGCATCAGCAATTCTGAAATAGCTTGCATATGCTATGGGCTGCAGGGCCTCAAGGGACTCTTTAAAACATTTATGACACAAGTCCAAAAACAAGTCTAAAACTCTCTCTAACGTGGTTTAAGGTGAGACCTAGCCATGATCTGGGGCTTTGTACACTGGAGAGAACTGTGTTAAAAATGGGGAAAAAATATTTTCTGATCTTGTCTATGCACAGCACAATTTTACGAGAGGACAAGAAGTGCTTGGAAAGGTAAACCTGCTAACTTTGTATGTAATTTAGTACATACCGTAAGTATAAAAAATATATACTATTTCAATATATATATATATATATATATATATCTGTCTATCTCTGCACGCGGTTGAAGCTGGGCGAAGCTATTCTGGTAATTTGCTGAAGTCAGCCCCCAGTAACTATAAACATGATTAAGCAAGTAAAAAGGATAGATGAATGCTGATAAATGTTGGAATAATATCCAGGGGAAAACCCAGGCTTTTGGTATGGCTGTTACGACATCATTCCCAATGGGAATAATGGAATACTGGAAACCTTAAATACCTACCTGTGTGGGGAAGCGCAGCAGGGCTTCGGACACCCTCTGGAGTACGGGCAGGCCATTGGCCCGCCCTCCGTCTCCGTTCACGGCCGCTCTGGAGGGCTCTCCTCCGCCCCCCTCGGCCACACCCCCCCCCTCCTCCGAGGAGTCCGTGGAGGAGGGGGTAGCGGGGGCGTCGCTGAGCATCTCCCGCACGCAGGGTGGGTTCAGGTCCACGTGGAAGTCGGCTGAGATCTTGCAGCTCTTGGAGACATCGAAGAGCGCCAGGCTGATGAAAAAAGGCTCCACCTGGAGGGGTGGGGCAAAGGGATGTTCACGTGCACGTTCATGTGGTTGTGTGTGTGTGTGTGTGTGTGTGTGTGTGTGTATTAACGAGCTCCACACAAAAGCCAGCAATCCACTCATGTTTGAAAGACCACGCCCGACTGCTTGACGGACAATGCAGCTCAGAAGACATCCAGAAGCCCATATTTGGTTGGTAAACAGAAGGCAGTTAGAGAGAGGTGTTTGTGTGTGTGTGCCGTACACAACACATACAGTATCAACCAGCCTGTGCTGTCGCCACGGCCCCTCTAACACTCCTGCGAGCACGGAGACTATAGGGAGATTTATCCCAGTGTTTTCTGCCTATATTAATCCACTCTGACGACGGCTAGGTTCGAGCAAGCACAAATTCTTACTCGTGCTAGCGGCCAGGGGTGGGTGTTTAGTTCACCACAGACTTCCTGTTTCAGAGTATTAGACCCACTGTCGCGGCGCTTTACGTCCTTATTTATCTATGCAACGATGCAGACCTAAATTGCTTCCATTTGATTAAAAAAAGGTGAATGCCTACGAATGCCTTTGATTGCCTGCAAATGTTTACTCCAACTCTCTGTGTTTTATAATCTGGGAAAGAGAAAATCTTCCAGTTCAGTGTGTTCACTGTGTTCACTGTGTCTGTCTGAGTCTTATTCTGCTCTGAGGCAGTTGCTACCACAGCTGCTGTCAACATAAATTATGAAGACCAATAATCTGGGGCAGTGCTAATGAAGCCCGGGGATGGCAGGTCTGTGTAGTGTCAAAACTAAATCTGCGTAAAACTAGCAGCAAGTGCTCACTGACCTAAAAGCTACAATCTTGATCTTTCCAGTTTATTGTATTTAAGGACGTGGCCAAACAGTGCGCTTATAGTTCTGCCAATCCTGTCTGGTGTAGCACCCACTGCTTGGATGTAATTTATTTGCGAATGTCGCACCTAGACACCAAATTATTCAAACTATTAGGTCAAATTAAAAGTATTAGTGAAAGGCTTTTATAAAAGATTTTGGATGCAAATCGAGAAGTGTATCTGGAGGTTATGAGATGACTTACGTTAGTGAGAACTCCGTCTCCCTTCTCACTGACGCAGCCTTGGAGACTGAAGGTCAGGTCATGACAGCTGACCACGACACGACGGCCGAACCGCTCCTCGAACGGCTTCACGTCCGGCTCAATGCCGGAAAAATCCAGTCTCTGCGACAGAGGAGAGGAGTGTGGACAAGAAAAGAACTGTCATTCAACTGATTGACACAAATACACAAATTGAAGTCCAAAAACAAGTCACTTCATATACCTGAGTCTCAGGGTCCAGGGAGAAAAGTTTTTGCCTGCCTTCGTTTCGGTTGATTTTATTGAGCTGGTCTGTCTCTCTTGCATACTGAAACAAGACAGACAACAAAAACTAATATTTATTTTTATATATATTATTTTTAAAGTTGTTTTAATAAAATGTGCATACATTTAAAGGATCTGGAGAAATATATCAATGGAAAGGAGAGGTGAAAATGGGGCTATAGACAGCTTGTTTTCTCAACTACCCCTAAGCGCTGCTGCTACCGTTCTAAGACCGACAGAGAGGATAGAACAAAATCTAATGAGAGAGCACCAAAAACAAAAACCCCCAGGTCAGTGTAAGAGGACTATTTTCCCTCCTACTCTCCTTCCCTGCCCCTCACTCCAAATCAACAGGAGAAAAAAAAGCGATGATTTATATGGTGAGGGAAACACTGTAGAGAGGCCCAGACCAGGCATACAAGACAGAGAAGAGCACTTTGAGGCACAGAGGGCTTTGTTGTCTGTGAGCAGCTTTGGTGTTTATAGCCGTGGTCTCTGTGGAACATGCACTGCTGTTCTCAGACTAACTGTTGCAGAGGCACAGGGGCTGCTGTTTTAGGGCTCTCCGGGGTAAAATATTAGCTTTTGTAACATTGTGAATAATAGACTTGTTTGTGATTATGTGTGCTTTTAAAGCTTATACTAATTAACACCATATTGGAAAAATAATATGATATGATATGATATGAAACTGTGTGGTGATAAACACGTTATTGAGACAGAATGTGCTATGAATAAATACCATAAATCACGGGTTTAATTGTATGTATGCACATAACTACACTATGAAGAATGAGGGATATTTGCTTTGGGCATCTAAATCTTTAAGAGTGACAGACCAATAATAAAACTATATATATATATATATATATATATATAATATATAATACATAATAAACATAATATACATCATTAATAATATATTCAATATTTTATGAAAGACAGGCAGACAGACAGATAGATCATTGATCTAATGTGCTATAGCTGTATGTAATTCCAACAATAATAAAATATGAACTCTGTGATACCTTCATGAGTTCAGGGTGCAGGCCCCGTCCTAAGCTTTCCAACACGCTCTCTCCTTTTCCTTGGCTGCTGCTGTCCTCATCTGATTGAAAAGAAGAGTTGTCAGTCACATGCGCGCACACACACACACACACACGCGCACACACACACACACACACACGCGCGCACGCACGCACGGCGAAACAGTAGAATCTCATCGTACATGAGCAGGAGATTTGAAAGAAAAGCAAGCTGTCAATCAAATCAATTCCGATCAAGAAGCCATGCTCGAAATCTAAACTTGGTGTAAATGCTGTCAGAGCATTTTCTTAATACAGTAGGTGTCTTCTGAGTCAACAGAACTGTCTGTGTGGATGACCCAAGGTAGTCCTTTTCAATTCTGCTGAGCCCTCTGTATTCTGTTGACAGTGAGGCAGAGGACCTGCCAAGACAACTCCCATGGTCTCTTCTGTGGGGATCTAGACATTTTAACAATCTAGACCTATTTGGTTTCAATAGAATATAAATGTGTTCTGCTGGCTCACTGCAGGAAACATGCTGTTTCTAGAAGCCAACTGGACATGCAAAAACTATATAACATTAGTGGTCTTCCACAGTATATCCCCACTGACAAACCCTACTATACAACAGTTACTGAGCTAACAGACAGTTTAGTGAGAATGCATGTTCAAAGATGAAATATTCTGCTCTCAAGATTTGCGATACCTGCACCACACTACATGCTGTTATTTGCTGTACACAAGTTGGCCTAACAATTTTGGTTTTCCATTTGGCAGCTCCTTTAAGTACAGACCTAGACCTATAGATTACACGATTAGACCTGCCAGCCATTAAACTGTCATGACCCAGGGCTAAGAGCTAAGCTCAAAGGATCTATTGCCAAGGAAAGGGATTACTTTAAACCTGGCAATGAACACAAACGCATCAAAGGATAAGCCTAAACATGCTGTTTGATGCTGCATTTACATAACAACATAAACCATGCAGCATATAGAAATAACCATGTAAATTCAGTCTACTTCAAAGATGTGCATGTGTGTATAACTTACCGCCATCCAATGACTCCCCACCATTTCTCCTGTCTTGTCCGGCCTCAGTGCTGCTCTGCAAGGCCTGTTTCAGGGTTATGACCCAGTCCTCCATCTCAGCCTCGCTGTCAGCGGCCAGGAAGTGGCTGTACCGGTCCTGCATCTTCAGCTCGAAGCCGTTACGCCGCATCTTAGGGCACTGAGGAGGGGAAAGTCAACACGCTTTGTTGGGGGCTGGGGTTTAGGCCTAGCAAGCTATTTGCCACTTAGCATTAACTCACTTTTAATGCATTTAGGTTCTGCTTTGTTTTGACTGTCAAAGTACTTTGTAAACTCTCTTTTTAAAAGGTGCTTTATACGCAAAGTGAAGTTTATTATTATTATTATCATTATCATCGTTATTACAACAATTATGACAAATGGTGGGATTCTTTCATTGCATCATTACAATGAACACAAAAATGTTACTTTCTCCTGAAACAACTTTATGAAGTCACTTTCAAGTAGAACTGCAAAGAATACAAATGTGTAGACTGTGAAAGTGTGAAAGGTACTGTAACTGCTCTTGGGTCATAAAATAAAAAAAACAGTGTACAAGTGTACAATCCACTTTTATCATAATGATGAATTACTGTATGTGAACCAAAGCAACAGTACAGCTAGTTACAGTGACTTGTTTTAATCGTTTTTTGGACAACAATTGAGTTTACATCCAAGTTGTTTGTTAAATGGCAAAAATAAGAAAAATATAAAATTATGGCAATCTTATCCTTTAATAGGACTGTGTCTACACTTTTATCCAAGCATCTTACAGTAAGTACAATAAATAAGTATTGAGCACTGAGCAGGTAGGGCTCTTGCTCAAGGATAAGAGGTAGGTCGGGCATGTATGGGCTCAAACCCAGGACCTTTCAACTGGGACTCAATCACGCTAACCACTAGGCTATCCTGCTCCCAACATCCATCTAGATTCACTTCCCCAAACTCATTCAAATACATCCTGACCCTAACTTTAGCTCTAATTTCCCCGCATTTATTTTGTGATTAGAACTATTTTCACACATGGCTACAGCTACCACTCTTGTATTCATAACTGCTTGTAGTGCATTTCAAGTTGCTCTGGACAAGTATTACAGCTCAAGGCATAAAAGATTTGGGGAATTATGAGATACAGCAATACACTGATGACTTCGTATCCATCCTGTACCATTGGTCCTTCAAATAGGATAGCATTACCATTTACATTAAAAGCTCCTGTTCAACAGGCACCCATGCATTGCATTACAAACAGAACTCCCTGAGCTTTGGCATCAAGCCAGCTAGCCAGAATGACTTTGTCTACTCTGTGCTGTGCCAATTTGTCTCCAGGGCCCTTCATCTGTGTGAAAGCTTCCTGGGCGCCATTTTCTATCCCCGTCATCGGAGTGCAGTAAATCTATCTGACTGAAGCAGCTAAAAGCTCTTGGTGCGGAAATTGGTTGGCGAGAGGAGGGGTAACATTACGATTTTTGAATAGAATTTTGTTGAGTCACCGAGTAGAAACTCACAATCAAAAAAACTAGTTTACAACAAAACAAAAATACAACAAAACTAGTTGTATTTCACTATTAAACTCTACAATAAAAGAAAATGCTGTATATGGTCTGAGATTCATATATCATTCCATGCCATTTCAAATCGTCCTGTTGTATAACAGACAGCTGTGTTAGGTAACAAGGCTGATCTGATCTATGTATCCTGTAAGAGATTGCTAAATAATGTATTCCATTAGCAACAGATATTATTTTAGGTGAGGTAGAAAGAAAACCACACATTTTTTTTCTATTATTCACTATTATTTTTGTGTGTTTGAGTTGTGTGTCAAGTTTGACTAGGATCTGAAATTGAAAGCCTAAACTACACAGATAACTTTACAATTGAAAAAATGCAAGGACATTTTTGACTGAACATACAACACGAGGATACCTTGTTCAAATTAACTTTCTTGTTAAATAATGTTTCATACAGACTTTGGTATCAAAAGCTTTGACAGTTATGTACCTGAATGACATCTATGCAGGAGTCCAAGTAAATGGATCCTTTGGTCTCCTTACATTTCTTCTCATCCTTGTAAGAGTTTAGGATGAGGGAGCCGTCCGGCAGCTGCGATAGGTAGAAGTACCTCCTTTTGAACACCTGCGTGGCCCAATGATAAAGAGAAAGTGGCTTTTGAGAACAATGTATCTACATCAGACTTTAGCCAAACAGACTTTCACACATCTATACGCTGATCTGATTGTGGTTATGAATGTTGATGTAAAGGGGATGTGTGTTGTGTTTTAGTACCCATTTTGAAAGGTTGTCATGCTTGTTTTTTTCCTTGTGGTTGTTATGCTGTATGAAAAACACAGCAGCCTTGTGGTGCTGACTCACCCTCATGGAGACAGACAGGCTACTGTTGATGTTGGCCTTCTGTAGCCAGCCCTGCTTCATGATGCCCCCCCTCTGGGAGCACAGTGATGATGTGTCCTGGATGATAGGCACACACACAAACACACACACACACACAAACAAACAGACATGCACACATGACACTGTAAATCAATTGAGACTGGCTATATGACGCAGGCTAATTAAACTATATGCAGTAAACACTATATACAGCATGTGATACTATGCAATACATTTTCTATCATATGTTGATGACACTACCAAAAATGAGTTTATTTGGTGGTGAATATGTACACCGATCAGTTAAAGTTGTAGATATAGTATCATTCGTTGTTGACAACCTCCCATTTTGGGAAGGGTATGCACATATGTAGGGCCCTATCTTGAACCCGGCGCAAAGCGGCGCCAGACACCAAGTGTCTTTGGTAGTTTCAGAACGACGCAGTTGTCATTTTCCCGTCCAGCGCCCATGTTGTTTAAATAGCAAATGCACCCTGTCCTCCACACTCTTCCTCTCTCCAGTGCTGTCCTCTAATCTCATTAAATGTATTTTCCCCCCACTCATTTATCTACATTTATCTCCTTTGTCCTACCTCAGAGGGGCTCTCCTGACTGTTTGCCTTGCCGCAGTCTGCCTCATAACCTCCCACCAGACTATAAAGCAGTATGAACGTTTATAAAGCACGGATTTTCATATCTAAGCAGTGGATGGAACTATCAGTGCTCTATCATTAGTATATGTCTATTTGTGTGTATGTCTAAGTACACAGACGTAGGTGTTTCTGTTTCTAGAGTAGCATGCTGTCTAGAAAATTATATTGTGGTGTACAGAGAGAGGGCTCAGCATATATTTCCCTTCAATTACAACCCTTCTTCAGCCAAAGTGTATCCTGGTCCGGCTAGAGGGCGGGGCAGTGGGAGGAGGGTCATTGGGGCTATTTATAGTGACTATAAGGCTTCTGGTTTCACTGCCCGGTACTCGTTGTCTCTGGGGCGATGCTGCTGGATGCACCAGAGCGCCTGTAGGATATGGAACTTTTACTGGCTCTGTGGCCACAAATCACACATTAGTCAAACAAGTGAGCAACGTGTCATGAAGACATTGGGAGCAATGTTTTCAACAAGGAGATGAGTTTAAGATTTTGAAATAGCATTTGGTAATACTGTATGTTTCATGTATTTTCTTCTTTTAAAAGAGTACACTCCGCATTGTAGCAGCCCCTGAACCACAGATTTTGAGGTTTAAACTACAAGGGTGATTGTAGACACGAATCGAGGAGTGTACTTTTAATTAAAAAAAATGTATTATGTATATGATTGTATACAGTATATACAGTACATCTTGTATCAGTGTATGTGGTTACGTTTATGCAGCAAGTTATAATAATAATAATAATATTATTATATTCATGTAAGCCAATTAAAAGAAAAGAAAATCTGATTAAAAAAATAATTACAGTATCCAAAATAAAATAAGTACTGTAAAGAATAAAGATGACATCACATCAAATATATTCTATAAAAATAGGTTTAAAAAGTTAATTAAAAGCTTCTGCTGATTCTGCTATCCGTATCTCCTAGGCAGGCTGTTCTAAAGTCTGGAGGCCTAAAATGGAAAAAGCGCAGCCACCTTTGGTTTTAAGTCTGGACTTTGGGTCTCTGGCTCATATGGGGTCGATAAATCTGTAATGTAACTTGGAGCCAGTCCCGGATATGCTTTAAAAGTGAAATCAGTAAAATCTTAAAATCAATTCTGAATTGAAAAGGGAGCCAGTGTAGAGAATTGTGGTGATGTCATGGTGTCTGTTACAACCAGTGAGAAGCGTAGCTGACATTCGGTATAATAAAATCATCATATAAAATTATTTGCGGACCGAAACTGCCATTGACTTCCATTGTTTCCCAAAAGCATACTTCTAATGTGTCTGAAAAGCTGACTGCTGTCTGTACTGGTAGAATGTATCCTCAAGTTATTCCAATTTGCAGAATTAAATTGGGATTTAATAGTGTTTAATCTAAGATACTGTATATTCATGTTTTTTATTAAAACTTGAGATATATTCTATTGTTTGGGAATACATACTACCAGTATAGACATACTGTAGATCAGTTTTGTATGCGTGTTAGAAGTATGTTTTTGACAAACAAGAGAATGATTTTTATCCAAAGTGACTTACAATGAGTACAGTTGCAGATCAGAGCAGGTAGGGGTTAGACATCTTGCTCAATGATTCTCACAGGTAGGCCAACTGCGGGGCTCAAACCCATGACCTTCCGGCTGGGAGTTGAAACACCGAGACCACTAGAGTTAAAAGTTTGGTTTGTTTCGTTATATGATTAGTTTGTTATAATCTATCGATAAATCAAAAGATATATTTAACCACATGATTGAGTGATCACATTTGTATTCTGTTCCAAGCATGGTTGATAGTTGCTTGCTAAAGAGCCTGGAGAGTCCATAGCAGACTCACCTTTCTTACAATAATCAATGTCTCTGTAATGCGACGGCCTGAGGCCCCCCTGCTCACCTCGTCTTTGGCATCTTCATCGATCTCGAACATCTGAGCCGGCAGCTTGTCCGTCTTTAGGCCCTTGCTGTAAAAACACATTGTGAGATGGTATTTGTGTCATTGCGTTTCCTCAATAAATCAACACCCTCTTTGCTGTCCGCCGCATCTTGCTCAGTTCACTGCCCTGGTTCTGTGATGTCTGGGGTTTATTGGTTCTTTTGATGAAGCATCAGATAAATTGCATTAGGGGTCGAACGATATGTTTTTTTTATGGCCGATGCTGATACCGATTATTTGTAATCAAAGAGACCGATAACGATGGAGATTGAAACCTCTTTTTCAAGAGAGACCTGGCAGGTCTTTATTTAAAAGAGAACTGGTTGTAATAGGGCTCCATTCCATTAAGAGGGTGGTGCATTGGGAGACGTGTGCTGCCAACTTGGAGAGGACAATGCTTATGTGTGTGTGTGTTTAAGTAGACACAGTTTAGAGGCAAGCAAATGAAACATGTACCTACAGTTTGTCTCCCTGTTCACTTAAAGTGGAGAATACAAAAGGAATGGAGTTGCAAGCATGACACCTCCCTCGTCTCAATTGATAAATACCCGCAGTAACTAAATATCCTAACTACGGTTCGGAGCCGAATCAGCGAGGAGGTAACATAGAATGCAGAGCAGAAATCATACTCTAGCAAGGTAAAACACAAGCGCAACGTAATATTAAGTGACATTATAAAATATAGAATATAGAAAAAGATATTTACTTTTGCCAGGAGTTTAGAGCGATATTAGTTTTTCAGTTTGTAATGCAACTTCGGCAATATCTGCTGCCTTTCTCAAACCACAGCGCCATTTGCTCACCAAAGCTGCTCCAGTCAATATGAGTTCCTCTTTTTCCCCAAGTAACCTTCAGTGTTGGTTTGTGACGTCTAACAAATCAGATAGTGCTGTGGGCGGGATATTGCTCGAGACCACAAAGTGGGGACTACAGACAGAGGCTGCATCAGAGCCAAATTAGCACATTTTTAAATGTATTTTATCGGCAATCGGTTAAAAAAATACCGATACTGATTACCGTAAAAATGCAGAATATCGGCTCCGATAATCGGTCTACCCCTAAATTGCACTGCGGCAGTCAGAGAATGCTGTACAACTTTTTGAACGACAATTTTGTTTAATTATGGGTCTAGTAACAATATCAGTGCTAACAATAAATTACAGAACACTCATATGCAAATTAACAACATGCATTTTAGATCTAATTGTGTTATAATTGCATTTGATGCAATCGTCCAAAAACACATTCAGATTTAGATTCAGATTTCTACCCAAACTACTGAAACATCTGTACGTCCACATTCTGGTCTCTTTTTGTTTCATCTTAAAATCGACTCACTCACCTTGGCAAAATGCGAAAATCACCAGAGTAAGCCTCGTATTTGTAGTTGATAACGTGCCAGTCAGTGTTATACATCTTGATGCACTGCCAAACAGGTCAACATGGGGAACAGGATTAGGATGGACACACTCATTTGACATGCATGCCAGGAAAGTGTCTTAAAGGCCATAATATCATTCCAGTTTCCAACTTTTTTACGTTTTTGACTACTTCTCCCTTGAACATTAAGGGAGGAATAACACATTCCGTTTCAGTTGGTCTTGCAGTTTTTTTAACATGACCTAACTTGACTGGATATCTGACGGGGAGTGGGAGAATAGGTCAGAGGTGTCTGGTTACCATTCAAAAAGGATGTCACACCTGGGGTTAAATCTGACTGCCTTGTTTTACACCAGAGGACTTTTGGCTAAATTACATGTTAGGCAGATTTTAAAATTAGCCGTTTCAGGTCCCAAATGATATGGGACCTTTAACAGTGACTATAGGTACTTTTCATGTTCTGTGATGCGAGAGTGAATACATAAAAATATAGGAACAATGAAACAATCAATACTGATTTATTTTATATAGTTTCATAATATTGTGCTTTTTCTTCGTTTGTGAAACTGTGAGTATCCATTCTCAGTAGTCAAGTCAAGGCTCAACTTGAATGCGTCTTTGTTCCGCAGATGCTGAGTAAGTCAGAGTTCGCACGTGCTGTAACAGCCCCGGCGACAATTATTTCCATGCCGTAGGATGGTCATAGGAGCTTGGCTGAGGAACACAGCTTTTAGAACCTGGCTGGGGCACTGCATCATGAAAGCGATTTCATCTGTGGTTTTCATTGCACAGTGAGTGTTTGAGCGTTTATTACTTGCTTGCTTGGGTTTATTTGTTCAAGTTTCAAGCAAAAACTTAAAGCATGGTATAGTCATGCAAGGTCAATAAGTAATAATCCTTTAACATCAGTAAAAAATAATAATAATACCAAGGTCCCGCTACCTATGGTTACTGATCTGGAACCCTAGAGCACTGTGACAACCATATGTACGTAATGCAGCCAAACACATATGGGATTGGTGGACTGTTGTACCTCTTTGGCAAAAAGGCTTCGGGCTTCTCGCTCAGCATTCTGTGGAACTGAGGAAACCACAGTCCTTCGCTGTCTGGAGATCTGCAACTCCTGCATTTATGGACACACACACATACGCTACGCATCAACATAATTGTTGAATATTGAGTGTCTGCAGTACATTATCTTATTGCCATATTCTCAGAAAGAAACAGAAAGGCAAAATAGGCGATAGCTTGGAGACAGACAGAGATAGCAAGAGACAGAATGACTGATGGAGGAAAAAGAGAGCAACCATCAGTGGGAAAGATACAAAGAAAAAGAGGGCCAATGGATTCTCAGAGGGGTGAGAAACTCTGAGACAACAGAACGAGGCAGGCCTCTAAACAAAACCACATGTTTGGAGCATGAGACAGTGGAGATAGATACCACTAAACTGCTCAGATATATTGCATTGACCCGTGAATATTTTGGCCCTTATAAGATGGCAGGCCTGGTCTGAACAGTGATTTATGAAGGGAAACTTTCTATAAAATGTGAAATACGCCCCCCCACTCACTGCTGACACATTTTACTAGAGCTAGTGGATAATGCTTACTGTACAGAAAAAATCTTCTGCCCATGTTTCAGAGATAAGCTACTGTGCTGCACCTACAAATCATAGGATGCAAGTTTTTATCCAGTGAGTGCAGGAGTTTCATACTAGTGTCCGTAGACAGCTAATGTTGAATCATGGGCTGAATAAGCAGTCCCACTACTGTTTCATTGGTGGCTTCTCTGGTAACAAGCTGCAATCCTGCTTTCTGCAGACCTTTTTTTTTTTAACTGTAGTTGCAGAAATCACTTGAGGCAGTGAGACAGAAAACAGTTACTAACTCTCCTTCCGGTACAGAGATTATTGTACTGGAAAATCCAAGGTATATTATATTCTGCTGCTGGTTGCCAATTCTAACACATATAGCAATTAAAAGTCAATATTTGACAGAAAAAGATTGATAACAATGTGCAAATGAAGGGCATGGGGCATGGTTCATATCTGTGGAAGTGTCGCGGCTGAGGCGGGGGGGGGGGGGGCGAGGGGCGGTGCCAGCTGC
>JAOEHI010020506.1:9259-27876 GCA_025447815.1 Percopsis transmontana | reverse complement strand
CGCGACCCCGACCCTCCCACTGCCCGACCCCGACCCCGAGAGAGAGAGAGAGAGCGAGAGAGAGAGAGAGAGAGAGAGAGAGAGAGAGAGAGAGAGAGAGAGCTATCTGTGTGGATGTGTGTACGCGCATGTAGAGTATGTATGTACAGTCTTTGTGCCACAGTGTAACTCTATTCTTGTCTACACGTATATGTGCGTTAGTGGCTGGGTGTGATGTGTTTGCCCTGGCTGTGCTGACATTCATAGAAATACATTCAGTTCAGGTCCCTACACTGCCCTCCATCTGTCTTGTCTTAGCCAAGTGAAACTGGATCTTAATTTTCCCCTTAACACCTTGGCTATATGAGTAGGTTGTGATTGCTTACCCTCGTAACATACCCTTGTACCATTTCGGTAGCATGTTGACAGAGTAGTTAATTTTTGTCTAAGTGAGGTAACAGATTGAAACCATTACATGAACGGGCACCTGTTATTATAGTTGGCAGTAAGGGTGAGCTCGGTAGATTACGTTCCAACAGTAATATACACACTACTCATATGATATTTGCTATATTCTTGAGTGGATTATGAGTGGATTTCCAACATTGGTTGTCCCACTGACACTGTAATTCCTAACCTGACGAATGCAAATTGCGGTCACCATATAGAACTAACATAGCCACCAACAACTCCATGTTCTCCATCTCGAGCCTAGTGCCAGTTCACTTAAATTGTACCAAGACAGACCAGGGTAAAAAGGTAAACGCCTTGGTTGTATTATAGCATCTCAAACCCAAAGATAACAGTTTTTATTTTGAAAGACAACTGTTGGTGAACTTGAACCACAATGTTTTGTAATGCTGGCTTCAACCACAAGGGTCATTCTGGAGAAAATCAAGGAGGGTTACTTTATGAGTGGTAGACACCAGCTGTATTGATGAACCACAAATTGAGGAGTGTCCCTTTGATATTATTATTATTAGGTATTAATAAACTGTGGCAAAAGTCACTGTTAAGGTCATGGAAGACAGCAGCAGAATAACTTGTGAGGACAAACAGACACAATGGGTGCTTGTGGGCCAACGTCAAGGACTGTCATTATGATAGCTGAGCTCAAAATAGAGTCACCACGAGTAAACATCACTTTGGGATAAATTATCCAAGCCAATCAAACTCTGGGAAACACAGGCGGTTAGGTAGTGGGGAGGTTTTAATGTAAAAAAAAAAAAAACAGCCTGCAACTCCAGTATAGCACCCCTGTTGATAAAATGTCATCTAACCACTGCATTAGTCTACAATGTCCTTTATTGATATACAATCTGGTATCAGAACATTAGAAATTGTACTTTTACAGTGTAAAAATATGAATACTAGACTCTGTATTGAATCGTTATCGCTTTCAGTAAGCATAATGGACTGTTTAGGCTATCTGGGATAAAAACAAAAGTGGTTCTGCCTCATGTTGCTCTCACAATGATGTCTGTGTCTCCTTGAGGCAGAACAAAAACACTGACACTCTATAATCATGTGAAGATTAGGCCAGGAGAGCCATAAACAGAGCCAGACAGTGACATTATAATCGCCAAAATGTGGGAAAGTTCTCTGAATCCAAAAACTGCTGCAATAATTAGAAAAAAGGACAAAGAGTCTGAAAAAATAAATCATGCACAAACGTTAATTGTTAGTTAATGTGCCAATACAAACTCTTAACTAGAGCAAGGGCCTATAGGAAGTGGCCTCACTCTACTTTGCTATTGTGACAGAAAAGGGTCTTAATCAACCCAGACCGCAATTTTATTTTTGTTAGAACTTAGAACATTTTGTTAAATACCCAGCGCTCAATCTGAAAACGAACTTGAACAAATCCAACTGTAGGGATGACACGGCTGTTGCTTTATCAGCGGTGTGGTGTTATTGCTCAAGACGCAGAAAAACCGTCCATGGGGTCCCACTCCATATTCTACAGACGTCTGGAGTCTGACTCGTCCCTACCAAGGTGTATGGTGGTGATTTATGAATGAGCTGTTATACAAACTTGATAGGCGATCTGAATAAAAACACAGATGTAGGGAGATGGAGAGAAAGAGAAAAAACTAAGAGAAAGCAAGGAAGGAGGGAGAGATGCAATTCGTATGACATACATAAAAAAGAAGCAGTCAGAGATGGATAGGTGTCTCTAATGTGATTTAACTGTGTTGTGATGTGAATTAGGCTGTATGTCTCCCCATATAAATATGTATGGTTTGCCAACATAAGCTTTTGTTCTGATGCTAGTTATTTGCTGGTGTTGATGTACAATTACAGTAATTAACTGATAACAACTAGCATCAATTCTATTGGTTACTATGTCTCTCCCAGGCAGTGTAACTGCGGTGGGGTTTCAGTGGCCTGTGAAGATGTATTAAAGAATTTTTTAAAATACATTTTGTAAATATGAATAAATACTAAGGGAGACAAATATACTATTCATGTTCAGTTTGAGATATTTCTCTCAGGGACAGTTTATGTAAATTCAAAGGAAGTTACGAAAAAGACACAATTTCAAAAAGGCATGTAATCCGTTACAAATTAGTGATAGCAACATTTCAAAGCATTCTGAAGAATATGTAGATCATACATAATTTGACAGACTACAGTTGACAAACCTAAACCTCCATTAAGCATTTTTCTTCACCGGCAAGGGGAGGTAATGTTCCGAAAGTTTCCAAAAACAAATATATCGCAGTCCTGAATTAAAAGTTACTTTTATTTAAATAAGAACATGTCAAAAAGATAGCAAAACTTTTCAAAACTACATTATGCCTGTTGCAGAGTCAAATTTTTTATGTATTTAAACTGACACCTCCAGCGAGGCGCATGGAAATAGTCCTGACGTTGTTAAACGACTACAGAAACATGACATAGTTATAAAAAAGAAGAAAGAGTATCTTTACTTTCGTATCAAAGAGAGAGCCTTGTCGGCATCTAGCTGAAGTCCTTTAGCATTCTCCTGAAGCTCTCAATCTAGAAAAAGCTGAACTGATATTGCTTTGTGTCTTTTGTCCTGCGTTTTCTGTTACAAAGAGAGTGATTAATGATTTTCAGGCTGGCTCTTTGCTTCGGAAGATGTGTTTCTGGGAGCATTTTTAAAATTTGGACCAAATCGCTAAAAAGAGAGTAGAAAACTTGAAATAACAGCAAAGTAGCTGCAGGTGGCACAGGTTTATTAAAGTAGGACACCAGCTCTCAATGATACTGTCTGATAGCAGGTTAACATGTTCTGCTTAATCCTTTACATGTTGTATGGCGAATCGCAGTAAGTTTTTCCAAAATAATAATACTGTAGGTAATAAAAACCCAAATCATTGACTTCTGGTTTAGTGTGTGTAAACTCATCTCCCCGCTTGCAGAGTGTTTTCCATTATTTACCCTGGCTTTGATAGTGTGTTTTGAATATTAGGTCTGGTTGTTCTCTATAACCTCTCTGCAGAAATGCACTACATACATACACAACAAATATACAACATACACAACAGTTTATGGACACCAAGGCCCCACATCCATATGTGCTTGTTAAGTATTTAATTTCAAAGTCATGGACATTTATATGCCGTTGGTCCCCTCCCTTTGCTGCTATAAAAGCTTCAACTCTTCTGGGAAGGCTTTCCCCTAGATTTTGGAACATGGCTGCAGGGATTTGCTCCAGACACAAGAGGATCAGTGAGGTCAGGCACTGATGTTAGGTGATTGGGCCTGGCTCGCAGTCAACTTTCCAATTCATCCCAAAAGGGTTCGATGGGGTTCAGGTCAGGACTTTGTGTAGGACAATTAAGTTCTTTCACACCCCTCAGTAAACTATTTGTTTATGGACCTCGCTTTGTGCACAGGGGCAAAAATTTTTTATGTCAAATAAACATTGACAGTGGATTACACAGGGATTACAACAAGGGGTCAGGATCTGGAGGGGGAGGGGGCAAGATGATATTTCAATGGCCATTGGATGATTTTTAAAATAATTTTAATATTGAAAATTTGGTTTTGTTACCCTTTAAATATGCTGTACATACACGTGTTTCAATGGTGCATATTTATGTTTATATCCTATGCTATTAATTATGCATGCTTTGTTCCTTGTGGTGGTTATGGTTGTGAGATATATATATATATATATATATATATAAAATGCTTTTAAAAGTGGATACACGTTCGACATTGTGTTTATATAAACAATTGTGTTTGTATACTCTATCTTTTCTGCTTTAATGTTGCTTTATGGGACCCCCGCCCCCAATTCTTTTTTGATGCCAAGGGTCAATAAAGGCTGTGAACTGCCTAACTATAGAACAGAGTCCTTGAGCTGCTAGTCCACAGTAGGTCAAGGACACTTAAACATGCTTGCATTCACTGGGGCTAGGGTTAATACCTTACTGGACCCTTTTCACAGACATGTCATAGCAGGTTAAACACTGTTAAACACTGACCATTTAAAATACTATCCATTCACTATCAATACTTCCTATAGACAGTAAGTAGCTAGAATCTAATCTACCCACAGGCTAATGAAACCAAGGCGGATTTTGCCCCAAAACGCTAAGCGCTGCAAGGTATATGAAATCAGTGTTAAACAAAACAGACAGGCCATTGATCAATACGCAACACAGACCAACACTGACATGCCTTGGTGACTCTCCCCCGGTTATTATTGCACAATCCTATTTCTAAACATGGGTAGAGGAGTGGCGATGCTCGAGTCCCATCGAGAAATGCAATGAACACTATTAATCATTTACAGCGCATTAAGCACTTCTGTGTGGAGATTGGCATCATACATAGAGTATTATCTTTTGAATTAACATTTAATAAAATCTGAGCTCAAAATCAATGATTTGGCTACTGAACAAAATGGCACAATAAAGACTTCAAGATTGTGGTATTGATTTAATAGTGCAAAAGATAATAAGCGGTTACTGGCCAATTCGTAAAACAACACATTTTGAATTCTTGCATATACAACAGTTCACATCGTCTGCAATTTCTCGTGGCCTTGGAACGCAACCACAGAGAGTGAAATATACAATATGACAATCTTTCACAATCCTCGTAATGATTCCCTTATGAAAGAATGTTTGTCAGAGACGTGACAGGCCCAATCTTTGAGAGGGGGAGTGGTGTAATAGTAGCCTACACTGCCGTAGGCCAAACCTACATCCCCTTGCAAAACCCATAGAGGCACACGGGGGCTGTAGAGCCAAGAGGGGAAAACATTAGCAGGGTAAACACTACACACACCCTTATTTGTACTATGTATTCCCATCTGAGCCATTTATATTTAGACCAGTGGTAGACCAAATCAAAATACATTTTGTATTTTTGTTTGTCTTGTCCTGACGTTCACAGGTCTATATTACATGTATGGTACTTGTTAATTAAACTAAACTAATTCAAAAGGGACATGTGTGAGCTATCAGGAGACTGCCAAATTCTAAGCATTCTTAACTTCACAATACAAAAATGCAAATAAACATTTAAGCATTGCTTGTAATGAACACACCGCCCCTGCTTTTGAGTTAGTGACTAAAATATTTCAATCACTTGAAACCCCCTGTGTGCATTTTTTTGCTTTTGAATGTTCAGTAGACTATTGGGTTAAAGTTGCAAAGTTTAAGAGTGATGTTTTTATTGTAAACATGTAATTAATATTGGAATTGGTCTTCCCAAGCCCGAGCAGAAACCAACAGCACAACATTTGACCCCTTGGATTTGCTGATACAACTGTTGCCACGGGAAAAACATGACAAAGCTACACCTTTGTCAAATCAAAAGGCTGCTTTTTGACTTGACAAACCTACACCTTGATTTCAGTGAATACAGTGGAGGGAAAATGAAAAGGTCTGCTCTATGGAGCTTTACATATTATAGTTAGGTATGTACGTATGCATGTATACAGTACAAACATACTGTATATACACGTATCTTGTAAACAAATTGTCTATACGCAACCCGGCTAACCCAATTCTCCTTCTCCGCAGAGGTAGTTATAGAGATAAGGAGTGGGGTCAAGGAAGACTAGCAGAGCACAGCCTGTTCCTGCTGTGCATGAAAAATTCACAGGCAGAGGAGGAATAACCCAGCCCACCTTCCATTACCCTCTTGTGGGAAGGCTTTCCCCTAGATTTCCCCGGTGGACAAAAAAAGTGGGAATGGGAACATCCAGTTACTTGATTCGCATTTTCGACCTATGCACCGTCAAAGGTCATCGTTTTCATGGTCACATATCTGGGATGTGGATTCCTGTATAATATATAGTATTTGTTCATATTGCTGTGTTACAGCTTCGTAAATAAACTTGCCTTGTCTTTAAGTGCTAGGGGCCCTTCCATTTTAATTTAAGTGGCTTCATTTGAATAAACAGGTGTTGGTAATCTCACTACAACAGACTGCGAGTAATAATAATAATCCATTTATTCTAACTCACTTATGTTATTAGCGATAATGCGAGTAAATCAGATTTGGTTTATTCATATTAAGAGTTACATGCCCCCAAAAAGGCCCTTAAAAATTTTAATTATTAAAGAAAATCTTAGTTTGCATTCCCAGCGTGTTAGGCAGCAGCTACAGTCCTACTGCTGCAGTCTTATGCAAGCGCTACATACTGGGTGCAGGATAGTCTAGTTGTCTGGGTATCCGAACTACCTAAGCATCCTTAAGCAAGTTAGGCAGCAAGATGCCTGACTTCTACCTGCTCCTTAATACTAGTCATTGAACTCACTGAGTAGCTTTGGATAAGAGTCTAAAAATGACTTTAAGTGTGAGGTTTGTCCAATTCCTGCCGTGACAACAGGGGGATTCCCTTTGGATAGATGTTTTATCTATACGTAGCCTATAAAAACAGACTAACACGATCAGTTGCATAACAGCACAAGTGTGGTGGGTTCTGCAGGGCACTCTTGACTCCGCTGTGGGATGGAGGGGGTGGGGGAGAGAGAGAGAGAACAGCAAAAAAAAGAACAAGACAAAAAGGCAAGTTTCCTCGGGAAAAAAAAAAGCCTGGTAGCAACAAATCGATGACAGAACCGACTAGCAGCGCTGGTATCTGATACCCAACGAATGCTGCGTACACGCAACACCCAAAACAGGATATTTGTCATCACCTCATGTCTCAATGTCACTAGTATGATGAGAATGTTTTCACCTGCAGTTAGCAATCAAGGGACCTATGATATATGCCCTTGTTAGTAGCTGGGTGGTATATTTAGGATTCTGAAAAAGTAATCTATTGCAGTAAACACCGGAGTCGAGCTCTGAGTTGTCCTGTAGTAAATAATATTCAAAACTGTAAGTAACACCCATAGTCAATGTTTTAAATACGGCTATTAAAATGTAGCCACCGATTGTGTTAACAATGTACTCCCTATTAACCAGAAAACCAGTCAGCTCTAAAAATCCTCCAACACAGCCTTGTCAGTTTTTTCATATTTAGCAATTAAATAAACTGCCTAGCCAAAAAAACAAAAAAACAAAACGCTGTTTGGATTGGAGGTGGTGTTATGATCTGGGCCTACTTCAATTGGTCAAGTCAAAGGCTCAGCCACGTTATGTGGAAACAAAATGAAGGCTATCCTAGCAATGGATTTTTTTTCTTCCCCAATGAACGGGCATATTCTGGGATGACAATGCCAGGATTTATCGGGCTCAAATTGTAAAAGGGTGGTGAGCACAACGGAAGTAAATGTTATGACATTGCATAAACAACGCGAATGCGCACCGTTATCAAACCTAAAAGGTAGTCCAATGAAATATTGAGCCAGGCAGTGTATAGAGGGTGACATTGGACCATTAAAAAAAAAGGTACATTTAATTACCCTTGTGGTTAAATTAAAAAAAAATTACAAATACATTGTTGTTGTGGTTAGAAATTTACGAGTGAATGCCCCTCCTACACCTGAGCGGCGAGCATTCCAATTTACCCCTTCCCCTACAGCCACATGCACTTTTGAGTACAGTTGCATTTTAAAAGCAAAAAGAGAGCTGGGGAGGAGATTAGGAACTCTGGGGGCTCTATAACACAACCAAGTAGTGTACCTTTAAACAACTGAAAAATCCCATACATAGGCCTACAAGAATATTAATTCATATTGGAAGGAAGGCCTTGTCTATTCGAAAGTATTGTAAGGAACCGATTCCAGTAAGTGGACATTATTAACCATAAAACCTATAAAGTTGCAATCTGTCCACCATCATGTAGCACTGGGTCTATACACTTAAATGTTATATACACTTTTGTACTGTGCAAACTGTTTACAGTTAAAAGATATAACATCTAAAATTATGCTCAGAGTTGCATTTTTAATCAGGTGTGGAAGAGCAGCAGTTTGGGCTAACAATTATTAAAAAGGTTAAGATTAAGATGTTATAAATTATTACCATAATATCCCTAAATTACTGATGTGTGTTGAAAGCATATTTTTAATTTATCTAAAGGCTCACACAATAATTTAACATTATATTAAACCTTCGATATAAAGTAACCTGTTATCACAACAAAGGCTGACAATTTTGAGTGCTTGCGTAAAAATAAGACCAGGCATAACCAGCTTTAACAAGTAGCATTTTTCCAGGTAGTGGGAGGAGTCATGTCCTACATATACATTCTCAGAATTTACCATCCCAAATGACTCATTATTGACATAAACAAGGCCACACCAAAAACATTGTGAAACCCTGGATGCCATTTGAAAACTTGAAAGACAAGGGACGAGTGCAATCAATGGAGTTAACAGAAAATAATCTCTATTCTTGGTATTCACTAGGAGTTCTTTAACAAGATCAGAACGTTTTGTTTTGTGCTGCCAGTGCCATCTAGTGATATTGTATTAGAATGCACAGAATGGCCGATGTCACTCATAATTTGCTACCATAAACAAAACAATCATTTGAAAAGATCATTCTCCAAATTTTTTTTTTTAACACGGGAAAATAAGTGCATTTTCTTATATGAAAACATCTAGTACTGCTTAGTGCTCATTCCTCAGCTAAACACGAATTGTCCTCCAGCCTCCAGGGATAATAAATCAAGTTAAATAAAACCAACAAAAAAAAGTTAGTTTCCAAATAGGACATATGACAAGGTTGATGACCTCTCGTAAAGTAACACTCCCTGATTTTTGTTCCAGAATTACCTTGTGGCTGAATCACTACAAAAATGTGATGGTTTGACAATGTAGTTGAACTGAAGCATAAAATGTGTGGTTTGGGGGCACTGTAACACAATCAAGGAGTGTACTGTAATTCTAATAATTACTACACAGGATTTTTCTGTGTAGGTACCAACAGAAGAAACAAATAAATACTGTAGAAAAGTAAACTGTAGAATAGTATTAGCAAATCAAAAGCAAACCTGGAGCAAATACATTTAATCTTTAGGCCAATTTCCAAATGCAGAATAAATATACAAGGGAAGCTTCTACTTACTCAACTCAGTTTATTTACAGAGTATTTGAAGAGCCATTTATGCAAATGTACTAAAATTTCCGAATTGCTTTTACTTTTTACACATGGGGACACAATTGAGTTGGTTTTCCATTTTAGTTTTGATTGGGAGGGGGTAAATCCAGTGATTAACTTAAGTTTCAAGGACACCCTCAAGGCAACAATAAATTAACCATGTATAAGGTGTTGTTCCTTTAGGGTTTGACTAGATGTAGCAGTTGGAAAATAAAAAGAAATGTACAGGTAAAGGGTATGACGAAACAAAAGAAGCAAGAAAAGAATGAGAAATTAAGAGGCAAAAAAGGTCCAAAAAAAAAAAAAACCACTTAAAAAAAATAGATTTACTAAAGCATAACATTAGCAAGTTCCCTCAGGCGAGTCATATAGAAAGCAGCACGAGTGTGGCAGATCTACGTTACTGAGCGATGAGTCTTTAAAGTCTATTTTGGAGTCACAATTGTCTTTTTTGCCCCATCCAAAGTCACTAGAGTCCCCTCTTCAGAAATGACAGGGCTTATCTGGATGTTTTGAGGTTCATGGTTTCATAGCATGACTTCCAACATTGCAACAATTATATCTAGCCAAATGGAACCCGTTTACATGAGTGATCAAGACGCCTATCGCTTATAAAACTTTGATTGTTATAGGTAGTCTATCCTTTCCTGCTGCAATAACCGTTTTCCCTCTTAGGGACAACAAGGTCACTATAACTTATTTGGAAACCACATGCTTATTTGCAAACCACAAATGGCTGTAGCATGCTACGCTCAATACTCTGGAAACTCAAAATAAGCCACGTGTGAAGACTTCATTACTGATAAAGAGGAACGGCTTCCTAAAATCTTGAAGAAACTGTAGACCTAAACTTTCACCATCAACCTGAAAGACTTAGCTTGAACTTTCCTGACATTTTGTTTGGTAAGGGTGAAAAAAAAATAAAAATGAATAAAATACAGGAAGCAACAGAAAAAAACATTTACAAAATAAAAACACCTAAATAGCCAACACCCAAAGAGAATATGTAATTTTCAACACACCCCTATATAAAAGTCTAGGACACAACACAAATATATTGATATTCTAACACCATGTGTTATAATGCATTTTAACATGTCTTGCTGAAAACACCACAAGAAATGCTGTCCCGAGTCCTCTTTCGGAACATGTTGGAAATTACATTTCAGAATGTGTAACAACCATATTAATATGTTAATAACAACAAAACTAAATTGGCACTTGTGCAGATCTGACATCAATGTTGACAACAAATATTTCTCCTACAACGTTAAGGTTAAGAATAGGTAGCCTACTAGCTTTCAGAAAGTAACATTAATAGGTTCTGCTTGGGAGATTTTAAAACTATTCTGATATGGCCTGATAAGTTTTATGCTTTTGTGAGCACTTTTAAATTTAACCAAAGATGAATTAAGCCATTGATTATGTCCACAGTTAATGTTAGGATTACATGGTGCAAAACACTTGTTAATATTCACTGTGGTTAGAAAGTGGTCTACTCTAAAAGCTGGGGTTCCACCATGTTTAAAAATTCTTAAATTATTTTTTATTAGGTAAAAGAAGGTGTCCTGCAGGCTTTATGGCCCGTAGTTGAAAATGCTACATGCTGTAAAAGGTCAATCCTGTCAGGTCTACAAAAGTGTCAAAGTACATCTTTTAACATGTCTGAATTTGAGTGTTTGCAACAAAGGGAGGGTTTGGGATCAAGTTATAGTCCGTGGATGAATTTGGCATTCCATTTGCTTGAGTTTTTTAAGTTTGCTGAATGATTGACTTTCATCATTGCCTTTATTTGAAGAATGTATTGGCCCCTGTGCTTTAAAGGAACTGCAAGATAGCTCGCACCATTCTCTGAGCAGGAATAAAGTGTAAATATGCACTGCAACAAACTAAATAAATATTGGCCACAGAGGCATACAACGGCTACTACTCTTGTTGCTGTGTGATATTCAAAGGAGAGCATATCTGCTTATAACTGTGTACTTCCATTGCAAAGTATGCACTGTATGTAGAGATCAGGGGGGCAGCCAATAAATGCATTTAAATTAGCCTTTTACCCTTTACTTTGTCATTCCTAACAGACACCAAAACTTGCAACATACAATGCATGTGTTCAATTAGGGACAGCATACCTTATGTAATTTCAACACGTTTTTTAAAGAATGCAGTGGGGGAGGGTCAGCCTCTATCCATGCATTTCAACAAGTAACACGGGACGAAGCCTAACACATAAGCAAAACGCATCTTTGAGAGAAATATAAGTCACCCAGAGGTCTGCAGCAGTAAATCTTGTCGTTTCACTTTCGAATAGATTTTAATTTTACATTTGTTTCTTCTTTTTTTTGTTTTTTTTGCGTCCATTAAACTTAAATGGAGTAGACCATCTTGACAGAATGGGGGTACATTTTGTGTGTCACATTCAGACGCCTCTTCTTTCATCTTCTATACTTCTATGTTGTTGCCTGCGTAGAGCCTGGTCCATGTTCGGGCTGGAAGGAGGCGGGTGGGGTGGACAGCAGAATGAATGGGGAGCGTGGGGAGAGCAAAGTTATGAATTGTGGCCTCATCAAATCTCACACCAGAATCCTGCACCGGGCGGAGTGAACCGCAAAAACATGTGCAATGGGTGAAAAGAAACCCAAAACAATTAAGCTTCATTTGTTGGTGCGGGAACGATTGAAAATAATAAAATAAATAAAATAAATATTTGCAGATTGGGTATGAGTCAAAACACCATGATGAACAGCACCGAGTACAAGTAGTGAATGAAACGGAAAAATAAAAAGCTGAAGAAAGGGTTAATAAAGCTACACATCAAAGAAGATACGCTTTGGCACGTCACCACTGACTCATCTTCCTCCTGTATAATTTGATGTTTTGTTGTCTCCTCCTGTCATTAAAACAGTGAGCATTTCTTTACTATTTATGGCTGCTGCTTTGTAATGTGAATTTGACAAATACACTTGAGCAAACTGACGGTGCTGTATTTTAATAAATAGGGGGCAGGACAGGCTAGGGTTGTCAAATCCTGCTAAGTGACTTGTAACGTCTCGCATTTATTAAATGCAGACTGTATTCAATTTAAGTATGCTATGGCCTTTAGTCTACAGTTTGACTGAAGGTGCAGGTGGGATTGCAGGTTTTGTCTAAATTATTTTATTTATTTATTTTTATTTTTTAGACATTTGCAGACATTTACAGGTCAGTAGATGTGCTAAACGTGGTTTCTACAATTGGAACCGGGCAGGACTCTGGTTCAAATTACACGATATCTGACTAAAATTTCAGGTATAAACTCGAGGAACCATCCGACAATTCTGATTTTTAAAAAGTATGGCACTGATTTACATTTTGTCTGAAACCAATCTTACGTATGGTAAAGCAAAGGGTTACAGTACATGTACTGAGATCAACCATATAATAGCCTATTTGGGACGCGCCTAAAGAATTTCCATATTTGTTTGAGGACTTCCTCCCACCCGAGGGATCGAATGACACATGGCTGGTTACATCCCAATGTCACACGTTTGTATTTAAAAGGCAAATTACCAAGCAGTGTGGCTATACATGATGCTCAAATTCTGTCATGGTAACTTATTAATCAGAAACAATAAATTGCCAACATACGAATCCTACCTGTTTAATTTAAGTTGACAACTTTTAATAGTTAAGACAAGCAGGGGCGGTTAAAACTATGTGGACAGTTTTCAACTGGCCTACCTGTCTCGATGGCTTGGGCTTCGTTGGTCTTCCATTGCTCTGCAACATCATTTGCCAAGGGATCATCTGGGTTGGGAGCACTTAATAATGCCTGGATGGATAGCAACACTGTACGGATTTGCAGGGCTGGAGACCATTTATCTGAAGAAGACATGTTGAAAAATATGGAGAGAAGTAAGACAGACATCATTGTGAAGACTGAATAAAAGGAAAAAGATACTCGGGGTACACACAGAGGAAAGAAGGTTACTCCCATTTGCAGGATAAACACTTGTTCTCCACAAACAGTGAACAAAATGTTTACATTTTTAAAAAATTGGATGCAGACTATACTGTAATTGTTTTTTAGTTATGTAGCTAAGGCAGAACAGGTTAAGGTGGTCGACTCTCAGCTGAAAGGCCCTGGGTTTAATCTGCGAAATGCCCGGCATACCTGCTCATTTATACTCGTTTGTCTCACTCTAATGCGTTTTGGATAAAAGCATCTGCTAAATGACCCAATTGTAACAGAGTAGACACAGAATACTATAACATGTTAGACATATTCCTGACTGACGAGTTCCTTTATTAAGTTGTTCCTCTGAATCATTAGATCACTAAACCTATTTTTTGGTTTGGTTTGAAGCGATTCTGAAATAAAAGAGATTGTTATGCATACTCGCCTTTCAAAATGTCTAGACATATTCTTCCGAGCTTGTCAACATTGGGGTGGTAAATTTTGGTCATGAATCGCACTTTGGGAGCTGCCATAGGGTACTCTTCTGGAAGAAATAGTTCGAGTTTAAAGGTGCCACCTTCAAAAGGTGAGTCCTGGGGGCCTGCAATAACAACATGAAAGTAGCGGGCATTGCTTTCGTCAGGCTCGGCCCTGATTCCTGGAACAGGCTCCGCCATCAACCGCTGCGTCTCCTGAAGATGAAAACAAAAATGCAAAAGCAATTTAAACAGAATAATATTTGAGAGTCAAGATCTCAAAAATACACTGCGAACAGGTCACAAACAGGAACGGTCTCTGGGACAGGATAGGGTAGTGGTTATGGTGGTCAACCCAACCAAAAGGTTGTGGATCATCAACATGCCCGGCCTACCTTTAAGAATATTTTTTGCAATTTTACAATCTCTACCTGCTCCAGTCCTCAACACTTGTACTTAGTGTAAATTGTATTGTAACTGTCTCAAATAATTCAGCTCTTGCGTACTGAGACACTCAAGCAACCTTCTTGCACCTAAAGCGTCAGGAAATAAACCATATTTTAAGTGCACTAAAAAATATAATATCATCAGGCAGAAGGATTGTGTCAAACGTATTTCTAGAATGTATGAGTCCCCAAAAAATGCGTTGCGTTTAACAGTTTTGTTGGTCTAGGTCAAGTTAACCACGGCTACTAAAGTAAAGATATTTCAGAAATCATTGATGGCGCCCATTATTGTAGCCGGAAAAAATTCAGTTGTAATGCGGTTTAGCGCAGAGGCTGCAAATGATCTGGGTTTGAATTCCGGTGGCAAATACCAATATAGAATGAAAACTAGGTAGAAATTTCCGTGTTGAGTTGAATTCATGCATACTGATGATCGTGCAATGGCATATCACATAGCGCCAGACAACAGTAAACAGCCCATTCAGATGGCTAGTATGGTTAACTTATCTTTAGTGAGTCACTACATTTGAATTAAAATAGTAATCAAAGAGAATAAAAGTCAGATGTGTGAGGTATTTAATTCGTAGACAAATCACACCACACAACAATGCAGAAGGGAGTAAACGGAAGTAGCAAACAAAATAGTTGAGATGCTAGCTAGCTTGATAGCCAGAACTAGCCGCGCTAATATTAGGCTACAGTATGTGCACGTGTCGATCACTCTAGTATTAGAGATTTCAAAAGATGTCGTGATAGAAAATATTCACGACATGGGTTGAGGTTTACCTTTATAATCCTACGGGGCAATCCAGCCATTTTGTGTTAGCTATTATATTTTTAGCTGTGGAGTCGCCTTCTTCAGTGTGGATTGATTGAGCTGACGGGGCGGGTCTATTTCACGCTCTTCCGGTGGCTACAGATGACGTAGGTGACGTATGGGAACTGTAGTGCGTTATCATAAATAAGAAAAAATATATATATTTTCATAGATTTATGTATGATTTATTATATCTCCTTGTCAGTAATTGACAGGACAGACTGAGTATCGTGAAAGCTAACATATTTTCTGTACACATTTTGTGAATTAACATCATCATTCATTTAAAAGATTATGTTTTCAAAAAAGACATGATTCTGAATCACATCTTAACATAATTATGATTAATGAAACAAATACGACAATAATTTTTCAGTAACCATAACAAAAACATACAACTAACTTCATCTTCAGTATTTTATTATACATGATAATACACAGGACAACCATACACATACAAATTTGAGAGATGATCTTCAGTTATCTGTCTTTTGGTGGATTCTTCTTTATACGTCTCATGTGGTACCTGTAAATAGTCAAACATAAATTGGTCATTTTAGCTTCTGCGGAGGGGGTCTCAGCACATAGTCTCTTCTAAAGTACAATTTCTGATTGGCACCTGTAAAATGAAACACACCCACACATAGGGAATTTCCAGCTCCACCAATGCATTCACTGTATATACTTACTGTCCTTTTGGATACCACCGGTGTTTAGTGGTGAAAAACATCTTGCTTAATTCCTCTATAGAGGGGCCCTGTTTGTTCTTTAGCACCTCCTTGCTGAGGTGTGCCTTTAGCACCTGCTCATGAGTCTCCTCCGGTTTGCTCATGGGGTCTGGCCGTTCGATAGGCTGCAGGGATGTATTACCATAGGCAGAAATAAATTTTAATACAATAATGTCACAAGTCAATTTCAGACTAATAACAGCAAAAACAATAATATATTTCAGGAGAACTGTTACAAATATCAATAAAGGGTTTATTTGTGGGGGAAATCCACAACAATCTATTTAACAAATGTAGTGATTTATAAACTATTTTTTTTTTTATGACTAAATATGTCTCACATGATACTCATACATATGTTTGGGGTTCATGAGTCATTGGCCAAATTGAGTTAATCTCTGGGACCTACAGACAATGAGTTGCAGTGTTATAAAAACATGGGGAACACTTACCTGAGTAAATTCATAGGGAATGTCAACAGAGGGATGGTAGCACACTATGGTTCTCCCATCTGAAGTTACTCCTATTTCGGCATTGCTGAATAAAAGATTGATTGAAAGTAAGGCATAAATCAGAGTAAACTAATTTAACTACCTAAATGTACTACACTGCTCAAAAAAATCAAGGCAACACTGACATCACACATCGGGTCTCGAACGATCTATATTAAAAGATCAAAATCTTACATGCACTGTACATTGTGTAATTTGTTGAGAACAAAATGACGCAACAACGCTCAATGGAAACCAAAATCACCAACTGATTGAGGGCTGGATTCAAACTCACACTGAAAATCCATCAAGTAAACCATTATGATCAAAGGCTGTTCCAACTTGTGTGAATTTCATCACAGCAACTTATGATGTCACTCAGTAGTGTGTATGGACCCCACGTGTCTGTATGCATTCCTGACAACATCTGGGCATGCTCCTGATGAGACGGCGGATGGTGTCCTGGGGGATCTCCTCCCAGACCTGGATCAGGGCATCAGTGAGCTCCTGGACAGTCTGTGGCACTACTTGGCGGCATCGGATACACTGATACATAACGTCCCAGAGGGTCTCAATTGGATTCAAGTCTGGGGAACGTGAGGGCCAGTCAATGGCATCAATTGCTTCGTCATCCAGGAACTGCCTACACTGCACCAGCATAAAGTCTGACGATGGGTCTGAGGATTTCATCCGGTACCTAACAGCAGTCAGGGTACCGTTGGCTAGCATTTAGAGGTCTGTGTGACCCTCCAAGGATATGCCTCCCCAGGCCATCACTGACCCCCCGCCAAACTGGTCATGCTGGATGATGTTGCAGGCAGCATAACGTTCACCATGGCATCTTCAGACTCTTTCACGTCTGTCACATGTGCTTAGTGTGAACCTGCTCTCATCTGAGAAGAGAACGGGGCGCCAATGGCAGACCTGACAATTTGACCTGCACGTGTAACTGATCTCAAAGACACTAGCAAAACGCAAAACTAGAGAATAATCAGTCAGGAATAATGAGGAGAGAGCAATTGTCTGTGGCCACCACCTGCAAAACCATTCCCCTTTTGGGGTTTGTCTTGTTGTTACCTCTCCAGTGCCCCTGTTGACATTTTAATTTGCACCAAAACAGGTGATATTGATTCACAATGCCTTATGCCTCCTAACTGGACAGATCGATATCCCTGAAGTTAAATTGACTTGGTGTTATACTATGATGATTACGTGTTCCCTTACTTTTTTGAGCAGTGTATAAATGGTGGACTCTCTGCTTTCAATTAACTTGGCAGGTTGTTCAAAACAAGGATCTAGAAATAACCTTAGAATAGAATCACTTCCCAGACATTTATTATTATACATTACTTTTCACTTATATGGATTTATGGCTTTTGTAGACTGAATTTTCCACCTACACTGGAATTGTATTGCCATGTGTAATTAAATGGCTCACATACCAATTGGGGTCATCGACTGGAGGCCCTCTCAGGCTTGACATATGAAGAGAAGGCATCAGACATGGTGCTACGGATAACCAAAGCAGTAAGTTAGACGTACAGAAATAGCATCATGCATTTACGTATGACTAACGTTGCGTGTCTATAACGATAACGTTGTGGATAAGACCCGAACTCTGCTTCACGTTTTACATTATGATGTCGGAAGTTTCTTTACTAATACAAGTCATAAAATAAACATTTTAAATTCACATCATATCAGTGCAACATGGCAACATGATATTTTGTAAATTGGAAGTGACTTTGAGTGTCTATGGAAAAGAAAACATAGCATAGACTAAATTGTAATTTTAAGCAGGAGAGAATTAACAAATCTACCGTAAAGATAACTATATTGCCTCCAACGTCTAACAATTAACTATTTGTCTAAAATAACTTACTTTGTCTCAGTTTGGTGGTACAAAAGAATCGTGAGACAAGACATTTTAACCTGCACAAATGACCCGACGCCATGCTTAAAAAAAAACAGCACTGTATCACACGAGAACAGCTCCGGGTAAACACTACTACTCCTATGTCGTTCCGCTTTTGATTCCCATTTCTAATTTATTTGCCGCTTCTTTTTTGGTTGAAACCTTAAATCCACCAAATGAGAAAGAAATGTATGTTTTGTTCACCATCACTATTATTTCGCCCAGTATATACAAATAGCATTAGTTAAGGCCTTTGCACACATTTAATCAATCTATGCCAAAAGCAATATATTTACGTTATGATCTTTGTATACCAAACAAGTAAAACAATGTTGCCAATTATAA
>JAOEHI010020498.1:0-27879 GCA_025447815.1 Percopsis transmontana | reverse complement strand
GAAATGCGTTCTGTAGAGCCGTTTGTCTGATTTGGGCTACTGTAGAAAACATGGCGACGCAACAGGGCGACGTCCATTGAGGAGGGTGTCCCCTCGATGGAGATAGAAATGGCTCATTCAAAGGTAATAACAATATTATGGTTTATTATATAAGGTCTTGGTACACCACTGACAACATAGTTATGGATCTTATAGTGCATTTCTGTCACTAGATCCTCTGAAATATTACACACTGGACCTTTAAACCCTGATTCATTCTCGGCCGCCATTTGTGTCCTTTTCTACGTATCAAATGTTATTCCTAACTCTTCTTTATAATGACATTTCTAATAGAGACAGTGTCATTGAGTGCATGTGGGCCCCAGTATATTTTAGGCCCACAAAGGCAATAAAGCTGACAACATGCAACAAAGCAAGGAGGAAGATAAGAGGAGATAAAAATGAACAATTAGCCGGTTCTATTCATCTGTTGTCTTTCTCAAAAGCTGGGAGAGATAAATCGTTCAGTATCTCGTTGACTCTCTGTGCAGCGTCTGTGTCTCCGTTTTTACGTTTAAAATGTTTTGCTCCCTTTGTAATCGGCCTCTTTTTCATCCAACTGTCCTCTACCACTTTCTCTCAACCTGTCTATTCATACCTCTCTCGCCCACTTTTTTCCCATTCCCCGCCCCTCCCCTCTTTTTAAATCCCTCTCTACCTGACAGCTATAATGCACAGGGTTTTGCAAGGCTTAGCGAACACAGTGAACAGTAAACATTTTACAGCAATTTTGGGAACTATAAAGATCAGTCATTTCAGCTCAATCCAAAAATCTATTTTTAATAAGGTCATCGACTCGCTGTAAAGTGGGGCAGTTAACAAAGTTCTCTCCCCTTTTCAAACTGGCTGCCATCGAGGAACTGAGGTGTGGGATGTGGCATGGAGCAGGCTCTTTAGGAGAAGAACAACAACTGGTGACTGCATTTAGGAAAGGGTTTGCGTGTGCCTTTTTATATATAAACAAATTCTATCAATTCGATTCGGAAATCATGCCAAGCTCTCGAACATGGATTTCCCATGGAAGTACATTGTTTAAAAAAAGTCCAACAATCGAAATAAATTAGCCTATTCATCAAATAATATGCCAAATACTGTATGTAACAAGTTAGCATGGCTGCTTCCTTCCTCTCGCCTACAATTAATCACGATTCATTAAGAGAGCTGTCTGTCAATAGAGAACCCTCTTCAAATTCTATTTCAGGCTAAGGCTCCTGCTAACAAAATACTAGTCTACCACAGGCCTTTACCCCGAGTCCCTCACCAAGCAGAGACAAAAATGGAGCAGAGTCCTTGGTTTTTAAAACCCTCGGCTTCAAAACAAGTTGATCCAAACAGTCTGAGCACCTCTGATCCGTCATATATTGTAGATAAAAAGAAGACACGCACTTACAGTGTATTAAATCATTGTGAACTACTTCTCACCAGAATGTTGCTTCTGCTTTTAGACCTCTGGTCGACAGTAAAGAAACATCTGTCCCCTTCCCTATCTAATCACATAGATTACGGTGTAACTTCATTGCCTGTGTTGGCTTCAGTTTGAGGGCTTGGAGTCAAATATTATTAGGTGTAGTTGCTTTTGATTCTACATCATTTCCGCTCATAAAAGGTCCAATATGTGGTTCTTACTGTATATTTGTTCTTGGACTGTATGCTGACACCTACTGGGGTAGATGCAGCTGTGCAGCTGTATGTCAAAATGGCCACTTCCTCCGCTACCTGTGCTATATGTGAACTAAAATAGCTCATTCTGAACCAATGAAAGGATTTGAATCATGTTTTAAAACATTAAAGATAACATTAATGTTTATGTTTATCAAGTCTTTTTGTGGTCTGAAATATTGCTTAATGGACCTCTTAAGTGTTTTTACGTAAGCATGCTTTTAAGTAGTGCATGCATTAGAGGCGACTATGTATAAAAATATTGGCATTAGCATGTGTAGTGTGTGCGCGTGTGCCTTTGAATGTGTGCATGTCAGCACTGCTTGTATAGGCCATGCCTTTCTGTCTGAATTCTGCGCCTGTGACTTCACATACTGTAGCTTCATGAAGCCTCATCCTCTTTCACCATTTTCTGATAAATAAGCTTGTCTAGCCAGCAGCACTATCTTTCATGAAACATTTCCTTTTCTTTAATATCCTCCAACGCCCCTGACCTGGTTCAGAGGGCCAACCATTCTTCTGCAATTGGAATCTATAGCCATGGAGAACTCATAATCCTCTGTCTCTCCGTCTGGCTTTTCACTCCACTATTTATGTGTGGGTGTGAGCCCGCATGCGCACGTGTGTGGCTGAAGTCGCTGCAGCTCCCCTTGGGCAGGAAGGCAGCCAGCCGGCCGAGGCGTGAAGGAATGCTTACAGTACGTGCCTTTCAATGCCTTCAGTTACCTTTTACAACCTCCCCCCCCCCTATCCCTGCAGCGGCCAGATCCATGGACGGGGTGGAGAAAACAAGCCGGTTGAGGCTGAAAACGTCCCTATCCCTCCGTGCGAAAGAGAGGCAGAGGTGTAGAGACACTGAGGTGATGGGAAAGAAACAGGAGACAGAGAAAGGTCAAGAGGGGAGTTCGGACCAGCTGGGAAGATGGAGGAGTGGATTTAATGAACCAGGCAGCGGTTCATGGATTGAAGGACCCCTCTGGCAGGGCAGAGCGAGAGATAGCAGAGGAATGGTGGGCAGAGAAACACTAACTTCAAAAAGCCTTCCTAGCAAAAAAATAAAAAATGAATACATTAAAAATAAAAAAAAGAGTCTGAAAATTGTGATGTGGACTCCCCACCAACGGGAAACGCCACTGTTCAAACTCAACCAATTGCAAGATGCAAGATGCATCACATGACCAAGTCAGCAAATTTGCAAAAGGGTTAACAGCAAATATGGCCCCAATATTAAACTAAATGGGTGACCTCCGTCCATCTTTAATATACTTTTATATGGTCCAAATAATGCAGCTGACAAGAAAAAAATAGGTACAATGATGCAAGAAGGAACAAGACTGAAAATAAAAACAAAGGGGTAGAAGGAACAGTTGGCGGGGCTCGCCACAAAAGGAAGTGGTTTGTTTCTATATGGGTTCTTTAGTGAGCGGTATGATAAAGTGAAACAGCTATCCTGGTGGCTACTGTATGCAAGTAGGCGTGTAGCCTATAGCTGCCCAGGGGACAGAAAAGCTGTTCCGAGGTCAGCTGCAAAGGCGGTGGAACGGGGGTTGTGTGCAAAGGGCCCACCAAATCCCACCGGACCCGGATCAGATAAAGAAATGCACACACAGGAAACTATACATCTCCCCCTGAGGCACAGCTTTAGCAGCCACTGAACAGCTGGAGGAACAGAGGGAAATGAGAAAGGAAACAATGAGAGGGAGATGAAGGAGATATGTGAAAGAAGTCAGGTGGAAAGCAGGAAAACTCTGTTATCGTATTTAGTTATGAAACATTGAATGACAATGCATATAATTATTGCTATCATCAACATCAGTCCAACGGATACTGTCTGATAATGATGTTAGGTGAATCTATTAAGGAAAAAAGATATTAACAAAGATTATTACCCTAGGCAATCATGTCCAGGCTCGCATAATTAGCTAGACTCGTGAAGAAAGTCGGAAGTGAGATGATGCATTTAAACTATTATTATCCTAGCCTGGTAGCTGTAATAGTTGGCTAATTTTTAAAAGATTCATGAATCACATGTAAATTACTCACATTAATAAATGAATTACCGCACTGCCATAATCATTCAAAGGGTGTACAATGGGCACACACTGAGAAAAACAAATCAATTTACATGCGGTTCATTCCTTTTTTCTTTTTTTTTTAATCATGTCAGATTTGTGCTATGGAAATAAAGGCATATTTGTTCAGGATCAAGCGCCGCAATAGTGCCGACTTGCACATTCATCTGAACCACTGGCTTAAACTCCAAACTTCAAATGTGCTCTAAGGACTTTCTATCAATCGGCTTTTTGACACCTGCCTTCCACATGATATGTCTCTATGAGAGGGGCTTTGAAACAATCGGCCCGGTGATGCGGTTGTCTGCACATTGTACTGTCAAGAAAAGACATGCAACACAGGGAAGTGTGGTTGTCTGCACATAGAACTGTCAAGAAATGAAACCAAATACAGAGGAGCAACATTTATTTTACAGTAGCGAAATGTATTTTTCCGCATTTTACAGCTTTCACCTGATTGCAAACGTCACACTAAAGTGTTTCCCCTTTTTCTGAATGCTGTATAACCAAGAAGTTGTTCTAGAATGTGAGAGTCGTATACATGCCAATCAGATGAATCAAATACAGACAGACATTACTGTGTCCCCGGAGATTAAAGCAGAGCCTGCGTGGGCAATTTACGCCATGTTACAGTGTTGGGAGTGCGAGAAGGCACCGGAGACTTGCTCTCGCAAGCACAGAGGCTCTGTGTCACAAAGCACCTGTATATGCACAGTCCTGCACACTGTAACAGCCTGCAGCGAGACACAGGCTAAGCTGCTTAATGTCAAACGCCAAAATGGAGGGAAGCATAGCCAGGGAAACGTTGAGAAATGGATGGGTGAAAACGGGTGGACGGAGCAAGGATGGATAGAAGGAAAAGAAAGGAAAAGAACGTGAAAGGTGGGAGCCATGACAGAATGCCAATGGATGGGTGAGATAACGAGTGTTGATAGAGAGGGTGGGGGTGGGGGGTTAAAAAGTGAAGTTAGTAAGCCTTCTAGACTGCTTGCTGACAGGCCTAAGAACCCCCCGAGTACGTCATCATCACATAATCCAGGTAACGTGGCGGGAATAATGGATGAAACATCAAACAACCCCCCCCCCCCCAGTCAACCAACCACAATGCCCATACTGCCAAGGTATAGCCTGCCAACCTTTCCGCAATCCCCTTTTCATGTCTCCGCCACGAAGCACCCTAAAAAACACTTATGTTGACAAATCCTTTATTTACGATTTCGAAAAACAAACCCGAAAAGAGAGCGGAGGAATACAAATTAAATGGATTAAATACATCTGCGCTACGCAAGACCAAAAAGATGATGTGTTCCTTGTGCGTTTCTGTTTTGCGTGTGATGTGCGGTGCACTTTTTTTGGTGGGGAAAAAAAAAGCGGGAGGCATTAGCGGGGGCCGCGTGCAAGGAAGGGTGCTAATGCCCCCCTGCTGCGAGCATTTGAAGGGACTGTTGCATAAGCATGACACCCATTAAATACTGGGAACGTAATTTGAGAAAGTGACAGATTTAAAAAAAATAATCATGTTTTCTGGTAATTGCAGACACTGCGGTTATGAATGAATGTGCGTTTGCATGTACTAGCGCAGTGTGTGTGTATATACCACGCTTGTATAAGCGTTCTGGGGAATATCTAGGGGTCTTGTTGCCCTAGCGGCCAGACATAGAGAATTGTTGCTAACGTGTAATTGGCAGCGGCAGACCGTTCTTAGCGTTCATTCCCCTGAAAGGCTTTAACCTCAGGCAGGGTGTGATGGCGCCACATGTTTCCCGCCATTTCTTCTTACTACTAATTACTATGCGTATAAACACACAAAGAAACACACGCATCCGAAATCGCTAGTTTGGATACTTGGGAGTTTATCTCATCAGTGCGGAGTCTTCAAGGCATGAGGGGGCCTCTGCCCTCCTTTCTCTCTCTCTCTCTCTCCCTTTCTTTACCCCTCGCTCTCTCGCTCCCTCCATAGAGCCCCAGAGCCCAGGCCTTAATGAAGACGAATGTGAGGAATCAATTTGCAGAATCTTCTCTCCATCTGGTAGGGCTTGTCTCTGCGCTTCAATTAGCACGGCAGCTGGGGAGAGCTCGTCCAAACTAGCAACCTATTACCCACACCAGCCTCTTATAGAGCAGCTATGGGCCACAAGGATAGCTGTAGCATAGCCGTAGCTACGACGCTACGGCTATGCTACTTGGCGACTGAAAGCAGAAATTATTATACAATGTATTTGCCGGCAACTCCAATGCAGTTAATATTCCACTAAAGCAGAGGAGAGGTTAGAGAACGTTTCACGTGTTAAGTCAACATTGAACATTGTATCCATAGTGTGATGACACTAAAATAATATTAACTGTTAATATTTAAATGTGTGAGAATACCATCTTAGAAAATAACTTCTAAAACTAGAACAGCCTTGTTCTGTCTTGACATCCACTTCTTGGCACGGTGGCGAAGGCTGGCCACTGCAGAGAACCTTAAATATTGTAAATACCATAGCGGATTAGTCAATATCAGTCCAGCGGGGCCTCCTGCCTAAATGTTGAACCACCAACAGTCCCAGTTCAAACATTTGGCTTGTGTGGACACCCAATTTAGCTTACACAGCAGCACGCTGCCATGTTCTACGTCTGGCTAAATGGTGGACCTACACACCATAAGCTTGTTATGATGACCACAGCAATAAAAGACATTGTCACATTTCCCAAAATCTTTGGACTGCTCCAGACTGGCGATTTAATTCAGCCCATTTTGTTCCTTCCTAACGGAGGAGGTCCGGAGGGACGGCCGGGCTCGCGGAAGTATCTAGCATAAAGTTGTATAGCACCTGATTGGCCGTACTCTGAAGACCAATTGGCAAGAGCAGGTCTAATTAACTGGCTATGTAGGAAGGCAAGTAATCTTATTATTTGCTAATTTGTTTAGCAGTAGCTTGCTATAGAGTGGAATGATTGCTTTTGAAGGTAAAGACATAAACGGAATCCCATGTGAGAAGATGCTCGATGCAAAGCTTGTCTACATACCAACTGTCTCATCAATATCAACTTTGAAAAAAAGCATTGTGAAGCTATGCTGTACATATGCTAATATCATTTAAAAAGGTACACTACTCAAACATGGTCATAGGGGGACGTTTTTGAAACGCTGGTTTCAAACACAAGGGCAATTCCGGACCCACATCTGAGTTCTTTTAAAGGTTATCTTTAAAAGGTGAGCTTCTGATTCATTCCATTTTGCGAGAGACAGAGCATTCACTATTACAGGAAAAAAGCATTCAATGCGTTCCAACCAAGTGGAGTAATGTATTGTCCGTGCACACATAAGACACGCACGCACGCAGATGGTACAAAGCTGCCCATAACATAAACTGCTCTCCTCTGGCCCAACAACACAAGGCAATGACAGTTAGCTTAGCTGCGATGCCGTCTGCCTTGCTATCATCGTTCACATTAAATGCTCCTTTATCAAGCTAGTTGCGTTCACTATGTAGGTCACACATATGTTTCACAAACCCCATAATATATCATATATTTTAAACCTTGCTCTCTCTCTCCCATGAGCCAGAGAAATACTCGGGCGTACTGCAGACTTGTTAGAGCAGCAGAAGGGCAAAAAAGCACTGAGAAACCGCAAAAGAACACAATGTGCAGGGCTGCGTGAGAGGCGTGATTAGAAACAGAAATCAGGGCAGGCCTACACACCCGCTATACATTCCGCATATGTACCTACACCTGCTCAAGCGTAGGCATAATGTCTTGCACCCTCACATATATTTAGCTGGTCATGTTTATACAGTACAGTATGACTTCACAATGACCGAGCAGACTGTGACTCACACAACATGCAGTGCCTCCTTGACGCTAGCCCTGCAGAAATAGACACACACACTGCTGGGGGGGGGGGTTTGTTTGTGATTCTTTTGTACGTATAAAAACACCTATTTTGAACATCAGCACTCATTCATTCATTCAAATCTAATGTAAAATTCATTTAGACCTCGTCTGGTAATTCTGTTACTGCCGATTGCCCACTTTGTGGAAATAGAGACCATACAGGTTTATATGTGCTAAGGAGAGCCAGCTATTTGAGCACGCACAAATAGAATTCATGTTCACTGCCAAGTACTTCCGTGTCCCGTTGCTTTAGATCGATGGGCACAGACACCGCTTCACAGATGACGCACATAATGTGCCTTTAATTGATATCCTCGATGGCTGCCTTGTCCCTACTTATGTTCACCGGTGCCATTCATCTGGGATATTAGCAGCGCTGTTACAATGTGGCGATGTACATTGATATTATACAAGAGCTGAAGATTGGAAATGCATAAGAAAGGACAAGGAGAGAAGAACTTAAGGAGGAATCCATCCCCTCTCTCTCTCTCTCCCCCCCTCTCTCTCCCTCTCTCTGTGTGAAGTCAATCCACACTAATTATCGCCGGCCGCTCAATGTGCCTGCTAGATGTGTCAGGGCAGATCGCATGCTAGCTCAACAGCTGCGGCTAAAGAGCGAGCTAAGGCAGAACGTCCCTCTCAGAAATTCCCCTCACTTCTCCTCGCTCGCTAGCTTAACGTGACGAGGGGCGGGGGCGACTTTATATTGAGTTCAGACGGCGCTTCTTCACCTCCCTGCCTCTAAATCCCTTGCATCGTCACTTTAAGCAACTAAGAAAGGATGAAGGGAGGGAGAGTGGCACGCGTGTTTGCGAATTAGCCTTCTAGATGGTCTGCGTACAGTCCCATAGGGGCAAGGAAGGTAGCCATAGGAAAGCTGCATATCTGCTGCCCCTCTCAGGTAAAGAGGTGTAACTGCAACAGTTCTGCTGGGAATTTGAGATGTGTGTTTTACAGAAACATACCCTCTCTCTCTTTCTACCCCCCCCCCCCCCTTTACACGCACACACACACACACACACACACACACACACAAACATGTTTCATTTTCAGTCCTCTTTTTATGCTTTCCTCCACTTCATTTCCACATCTCTTTTCTCGTGGCTTAGTAACTCTATAACATCCGCCGCTGTCTCTCTGTGCTGCAGCAATGTGGAACAGAGCTACACGGGTTATCTGGGCGCCAAAATGACTAACAACGTGACAGGTTGACAGGAATACAGAGAACTGGGATTCGGCTTTATTGAAATCTATCAGCGAGAATTGTGCATCTGCCCCGCCACACAATAAGGAGTGCCAAATCAAATAACAGCACAATCAAAAATTGGATGTTTATAATGTTGCTGTTGCTCCATCGACATATCAATGAGCAGAACACTTTTTTTTTCTCCAGTTGCATTTGTGGCCAGTGGCTCATTTTCACTATGAGGTCTCAACTGAGTATACAGATAGAAGAACTTTGCATAAAATCAATTGTTGGGGTGAGGACTTAGCATTGCAGCTTATCCAGCAAGTGCCAATAGGAATGGTAGCTGTCCATGGTCCTGAAAGCACAGTACTGTGGCCGGGGCAGTGCGAGCATTAGCTGTAAACTAAGTAAACAAAAAGGTCAGTGGGGAATTTTTCACCTACTTAGCAGTATACAACTGCCTCAGGAGTTGTTGTTTTTTTTTTTTTTTCAAGTCTTTCTGTGCACCCACACGTTTACCGTGTCCTCGCAGTTCCTGACCTTCATGCGCCGAGGTGAAAGGTAAATGAGGTAAATGCCTTTAGCGGCTGCATGCTGTTTCTTGGATAGCTGGAGCTCTGCAGTGCAGCACCCAGCAAGCACCCAGACCCATGGGAAGAGGCACCGAGAGGAAGACTGCAGCGTATAGGCACCACAGAGGTGCCAAGGTAAGACACGGGGTTGACAGAGGAGTTTCCATTACAAAACAGAGGGAACATTAAGGAGATTTAATTTGGCTAATGACAAAGGCACTTCCCTTAAATGGCCGGGCACTGTGGTGTATGGTGAAGTTTATTTACTTTATGCAAGAAGAGCCTCCAAAATATTTAGTTAGTTGAGCTTTTTTCCCCACATTTTTTTATTTGGTATATTTTTAGTATTTTTAGTTGTCCCAGCGCACCAGTTCTTTTTATTAAATAATGTTGCAGACGTTAAACTCCAGAGGCAAACTTGTGTTTCTACATTCTCTCTCTTCCTCTCTCTCTCTCTCTCTCTTTCTCTCTCTCTGGCTCTTTCCCTCCCTACTTTCTAAGCGCACTCACGCACGCGCCAACAAAACAAACAAGTGCACCCACAAGCTAGCCTAGACAAGGAGAGTACAACAACAAACACAAAGCCTTTGCTCATTCATTTAAATCAATGCAGTACTTTGTGTGTGTTTAACAACCAAGAAAAGTGTGATGTGTTACACACTGTGTGTGTGTGTGTGTGTGTGTGTGGGGGGGGGGGGGGTATGCGCCTATAGCAAGAACACAGACACACACTGAGTACAGTCGTGGGGGGGGAACTACCTAAAGCAAAACTCTGTTTAAGCCATAAACAATATCCGCACAACATCCATAGTAAACCTGGTTATTAGTACAGCTTCATTTGTTTTGGGGCCCAATTTGTCGCACTTATTCAGGTGACTTCTTTAATACGGGACTAGTGGGCTGCGTTTCGCTAGTGACAGGACCCTTCCTAACATACTGTAGCTACCTCTGTGTCATCCTTTGTGTCACTCCCAACCCCTACTGTAGATCCCCCATAATGCCTTTCTTCCCTCACTCTCTCAGCAGCCACAGTAGAGATTAGATGGTAAAGACTGCAGCCGTAGGGGAAAGTCAGGCGGTTGTGGGGAATCTATGACCGCAGGAAGTGACAGCGGAGATAAGGAAAAGTGATCTTAGAGGACAAACGGGCGTCGAGACATGACTGTGATGATGGATGAAGGAGAGACGTGTGCGTGGTAAAGTGTACGAGAGAGAGAGTGCGTGTGTGCGTGTGTGTGTGTGTGTGAGAGCCCAAGTTATCCATGTGTGCCTACATGGGCAGACGAGGGGGGTAGGCCTCCACTTTATGTCCCTTAATTGTGCGTAACTGCCTGATAGCTCCAATTAGCGCCCTCGTCTGTACGAGAGGCACACCCTGCTGATTGCCCTGAGAGTCGCAAAGGGTCCTCCTGCCTCCTGGAGCACCTCTCCGGGAGGCAGGAGGACCCTTTATGACGGGCGACGGTCTGCGCATGCTTCCATCCTGAACCTGCGTAAGAACACCTGCCTCTCCCACGAGGGAGGGGGGGGGTTGAAGGTTTAGGATGAAAAGGAAGCCCATAAAGACGTGTCCCTTTAGCATAACGGGAGGGGGGGGGGGGGGGCGCTGGCGAGGCGGCACTTAAGAGGTTGGTAATATCAGCAGGGCTCTGATGTCAACACACTTGGCTCTATTATCAGTCACAAGGAGAGGAAATTACGGTTTGTCTGTTTGTCTGGACCTTAGTCTCTGCTGCCAATGTTTGTATTATGAGAGAGAGAGAGAGAGAGAGAGAGAGAGGGAGAGAGAAGGAGTCACTTTGTTTTCCATAAAATCATGTGAATTTGTGAAGAGAGCAAGTCTCTCTCTCTCTCTTTATGGGGGGATGACACGGCGGTGGGTCTGCTTTGTTAACCAGCTTATGTAACCGTGCCCTGGTGGCGGGAAGGATGTGCTGACAGCACGCTTTTGCAGCGTCATTAGGAGAGCTCACACAGCTGGCGACGAGAGAGAGAGAGAGAGAGAGAGAGAGAGATGTGGGTTCGGAGTATAAAATGAAAAGAGGAGAGGGAAGGAGGACCATAGAGATCTCCGGGACAGGATTAGCAAGTGAAGAGGTGGTAAAGAAAGAGGAGGCCATGTCTACATGCGGATTTCTGAAATAGCAACAATATGTTCCACTCATTATAATGTCCTACCCTATATGTATATACACTATGCATAATATAATATATATGTAATAACATATATTACTATATGTGGCCTTGTGTAGTCTGAATAACGTAAGACGCTGCCATAACCCTATAAGCTGCTCACCTGGACCCAATTATACCCTCATTGGGTCATCGATTGCACCTGTGGGGAGGGTATAAGTGTGGGTGGTTGGGGAGGTCCGGGTGTTGGTCATTTTTGGCTTTAGTACCGCATGTATGTTGATAAAGACTGATAGCCAGAGCTCTTGTATTACGTATCCTTGCATTAAAAGCAGAGCTTCGACTCGCGCTTCCCCATGGTATTGTTTTGCCTGATTGTCTGTGTTCCTGTGGCTCGTTTCGCTCGCACCTACACTCAACCCCACCCCACCATTTCAATACTATAACACAACCTACTATAAATAGACAAGACTTTGCGTCACTTGATGTAATTGTACCAATTAGAGATCTACACTATATTTCAAATACGCTGTATATGAACTAAAACCTGAATATTATCCTGCATGACTTAAAAGTACGGTCATTGATAGCATTTTAGTGCCCCCAGAACACACCACATTTCCACCGCAGGCCACGGTTTAGTTTTACAGTTACTTAAGTTATGTTTAAGCACTGTTTGAACCATAACTGTGCATGGAATTGTATGTAGAAGGTGGAGAGTAGGTCCCTATCGAAGTTTCTTATTTGAGCCGCAAATTCTGAACACAAATCAATGAAACTGTATAAATAGCTAACTATACCGTATAAATGACATGTATTAAGAAAATTAAACTCCATTTCTACAGCGGCCGCGTCGCAGAACCTCAGGTTCACCACGTTTTTTTTAGTATTCACCTAAAAAGGCGACCAACATGAAAGAGAAAAAAGATTGGCTCTCCCATCAGAGGTTCACACAGCGCTGTATCACACCACACATCAGACGCTCAAAAAGCAATTCACATGCAAATACGCGCCGCCCTGTGTACCCGAACACGGATTATAAAAACAGCAGCCTCGCATGGCGGACCCCAAACAACATTGTGGGGAAGTCACGTCCGATAACACTGGAGCCAAGGCGCTAACAACGGGAAACATCAAACGGAGGGGGGGAACAAAAGCGAGCCCTGGAACAGAGGCAGCTGTCAATCACCGCCGTTGAACTCTCGCAACCCGCCAGGATCAGACGACGCAAGCATCTATTTTTACATTTAACCGCATCCCACAAGGGAGTAAAACTAGCTGTGTGTGCAGCTAGGGTGTTGTGGCGTGTCAACAAACCTATTTGAGCCGGCTGTAGTGTGCTGGGGTTCATGTAATGAAATGGCGGGAGTGACCATTCACTACAGCAGGTACCGTGTCTGAGAAGGACTCACAATAACAGGGCCAACCTGGGAACTTGCAAAGTATTGTGGGGAATGGCAATCCCCCCCCCCCCCCACACACACAGCTTTAGAAACACAGTTATTTCTTCTATGTCTCTGTAGTAGAGCTATCCCAAAGCCCACGCACACACACTTACACTTCCAACTGCCTCTATGTCTCTGCAGCAAAGCTATTCTAAAGTCCACACAATGCACTACACACACACACACACACACTCTCTCTCCTGTTTGGTTTAGCGAGCTTCGGTGTGCAGCGTTGGTATTCAGGCTGGGCTGGGATTGGTTGGAGGGAGAGGTCCACTGGGAGGAACGAACACGGGGCCCTGGGCCTGGGTAAACATCCGCCGGGTGAGGCACACATCCAGAGTAGACCTACGCCAAGCGGGGAGGGGGGGGGAAAGGGAGGGATGGAGACACAGGCCTCGGTTGGGAGGTGTGCAGGGTTCAGAGATGCTTTTAGCCTTTAGGGGCGAGGTCAGCGGGGACAAATGCAGCGCGCCGCTTGTCACTTGCCACAGGATGAGGTGTGGCTGTAAGTGTATACCGTCAGGGGTTTCCAAAGTGTGGCGGTGGAAACCCAAAAGGGGTGGCAGGGTGCTTTTGGATGGTCATGGAAAATTATAAATGGGAAGAAAATCTCAAATTATATTTTATTTTATTTTTAATTAAAACAATACCGTATTATGTTATTATAATAACATGTGCATATAAGTAAGGAATAAATAAGTTATTAAAAAAAGATCGTAGTTTGTGACAGTTGCAAAACTATCAACAGGGTGGCGGCATTTTATATTTGTATGTGTACATGCATCTGGCTGTGAGCAGTATTCTTATGTGTTGTGTATGTGTGTTTATGCGTGTGTGTGCACCTGTGCTCAATTAGACATTAGAGAAGGACAGAAAAAGAGAATGTATCCATGTGTATTTGGGGGATAAATTGTGTGTGCGCGTGCGAGTGTGTGTGTGTGTGTGTGTGTGTGTGTGTGTGTGTGTGTTTGTGTGTTGAATAAGGCTTTTAAGTGTTTGCCAGTGAGTCGGTATCTCCTACTGTGACAGCCTGCAGTTCCCTTCATTTCCAGTGCTTTCTTTATTACTACACACCCACTCGCTTCGGGCAGCGGGACGCATCCTGCCTACTCTGTCTCTCTCTCACACACACACACACACACACACACACACACACACTTTGTTACTTTCCAACTCCACTTTCCTCTTTCACTCAACTCATTCCTATTTACCCTCTCCTAACCCCTCCCTCCTAGCCCATTCCTGTGTGTGCGTGTGTGTGTGTGTGCGTGCGTGCGTGCGTGCGTGCGTGCGTGCGTGCGTGCGTGCGTGCGAGAAACAAGTGCCATGTCATTGTTCTGCTTACGTAACATTACGTAACATTCCCCCTAGTTTCCCGCTTTTACAGTGGAGAACCTTGCATTTTTTTTTGTAGAAACACACAAAGACGCAACCGGGAAAAAAGAGGACAACACGCCACGGTTTTAGCTAAGTTTCCTATTTAGCTTAGCTTGCTGTTAACACAGCCATTGGAAGCCCCCCCTAGTAGAAAAAGAAAAGGTAAGACATAAACCCAAGGGGCCTATAATGTCCTTTGCATCAGTCAGAGTGAGTTGAAAAGTGGACAGTGGTGGGGTGCGCTGTTGCCTCGGGGCCACACAGCAGCGTCAAGCTAACTGTGTGGCACTCGCAGGGCCGCGACTGCTAGAGAACACCGCTTGAAGGGGGAGTGATAGAAGTGAGAAACGCTGCTGATTTTATATTCCGTCTGAGGTGCAGCGCCTGAGTGGGTGCTTGTGTATACGGTACGTGGGCCTTTGTGTGTGTGTGTGCTTGTGGGTCCCGCAAATTTCACTTTCCCAGGGTTTTTTTTTAGCACACTGCAGGCAAACACAAATATCCCAGAGGCTGGAGTGAGGAAGTGGAGATGGCATAGAGAGAATTGATTAAAACATACACACACACACTTCCCTCTTCTCCCCCAGTTCACCCACTGTCTCTTTCCCTTTATCAAAGTCTCATGAACAACCAAAGAGAAGAAATGAGAAGAATTAATCATTGCCTCCTATGCATTTACATGTGTATATTATATTTGATAAGGCATTCCAGTGAATCCCACACTCTGTTTCAGATCATCAGTGCAGTCATGTACAAAGGCTGTAGTAAGATAAATGAGAAATTAGATGAGAACTATCTCTTAAAGAAGGTGAATTAGTGGCAATGCCCCTTGGAGCAAGGCTGCTTTTCTCTTAACTGCAGCACAGACATTTCTGACACAGAGTGCAAAAAAAAAGCAGACCAAAGTTAAATTAAGTGATTTATATTCAATGAGGATTTTGACTTTGCCAACTCCCAAGTTGACAGAAAAAAAAGGAGATGAGGAGAATCCCCTGCTTTTGGAACCCTGGATTTCAGGCTTTGAATGGCTGGGATGGTAAAGAGGATTGATTCAGACTGCCACTGTTTTGTAATGTCTGTAAGTCTACTTTTCAATGCACTCCCGGTTCTGTGAGTCACTTTGGATGAAAGTGGCTGCTAAATTATGGATTAAGCACAAACCCGAATTACACTTCTGATGAAATTACTTCTTTTAAGAGGCACTGATTGGCTAACAACTGTCCCACAGGTGTTCATACCACACTGCTGATTATTGAGGGCTTCTTGATAATGAGCAGATGAATGCATAGCAGCGTACGCCAACACACAAAAACGCTCTCCCATGCTGTGATGGACACGGACAGACGCAAACACAGAAACTGACGGAAGCAAAGATATGTGCGCACACACCCTGCACTGCGTAATCTCCATCTCTTGGTATTCAAATCATAGCCCTGTCATGCTTTGATCCTCCACACTCTTCGCGTTCCTTTTGCTGTCGTTCTGTCATAACCCTCAGACAATCTGTCCTCAAGTTGGTCTTTGATTTTTTTGAACTTGACGGCCTCTGCTGAGCTGCCTTTGTAACTAATGGCACAAAGTAGGAAAACAACATTGTGCATATTGCCTACAGCTCCAATCTCAAACTTTTACAGATTGAGATGGTATGTCATGGCAGTATAAGTTAAGTGGTAAGTCCCTTGTCAACCAAACAGCGTGTGACCAGCACCTTTGGCCAATAGCCTTGCTCTAGTTTTGGTCGACCAATCATGGCTGTTGCAGTTGTGTGCAGACATAATCTAGAGAATATCACACCAAGAGACCAGATTAATAAAAACTATAAAAAAAAATCCTACATGACTATGCAGCAGCCTGAATCATTATTGCACTAATTAAACCAGTAATTTTATGGCATCAAAATCTCTATTTACAGTATATAAAAAAGTGGATTTTAGTGTTTTAGTGCACCAAGAAAATTCAAACTGAGCTGTGAAAGCCTCAGAAACTAGAAACAATATAATACTACTACTAATACTACTACTACTACTACTACTAATAATAATAATACTATTAACTAGACTATTGGATTTTGTGTAGCCTGACATGTTCATTTTGCTGAAACCAGGTTAACATATTACTGTCATGCTGACTAAGACATGTGCTAAATACACTTAACTAAAGGCATATGTTCGAGCAGCTGCTCATGGTTGTGATGCATATAAAGATGGTTTTGAGCCAAACATATAGTGCAAAACCTGGGCAAAGATAGAGACACACTGGAGAGAGTTCATCAATATCCAGTGCTCAGTTGTGGCTTTCCTCTTAATCTATATTAAAAAAAAAGGCAATTCTGAGGTTAGACGGGAGGAGCATTGATCGGGCTTCGTGAAATATCAAAATCCACACCTGGATGAGCCCACAGATCAAACTTGAGGCGCGCGTATCACATTGTGTGGGCGTGTGTGTGTGTGTGTGTATGGTGTGCAGATAGAGTTTGCAACCTCGACCACAACAGTGTCAGGCGATCCAATAAAGTTGGGATTATGGGGGTGGGGGGGGGGGCAGTGACATCTCCTTTACTTGCTTCATTATTGCGGTCTTGGCCGTGCAGTCACCTACGCACACACACACACACACACACACACACACGCACACACACAGCTCAAAATGTGCTGAGGTAACCGTGGCACGAATACACAGAGGTCCCCTATTTCAATCCCACTGTTCAAGTACAGTACATATACACAAATCACACAGAGGACCGTGTCGCCCGCAATGGGCTTGGCGTGCTTTCATCCACCCTGTCATTGCGTTAGCTGTATTGTGTGCTGATGAGTCAGGTTTGGACCGTTTCTTGTGCTCCATGGCTCGAAGTACTGAAGTACTGGAAGCTTTCACACAGGAGGGGGAGGGGTGTTTGGGGGGAGGGCGAGCCAGGGTCAGGATGGATTATGGCTTACACATAGGAGGGTATACACAGGATTAGCAAGAAATGATGGCTAGTACTACAAAGGTCAAACAAGGAATGACTGCAGAGACTGTGTTTGAGGACTTGAGCCATAGAGAAAGAACTATATTATGAATAATTTATTACAATAAACAAACCCTCAGCAATAAATATAATAAAGAAACACAAGGCTTTCGCTTGAAGTTGATTATTTCCTTATATTTTGAAATATCGATTGGGAGAAGAAAATTTATTTCAAAAGGGACAATCCTAAATTTGTGTCCAGATTGCCTTTGTTGTTGAAACCATAACCCGTTACAGTTATGGAAATGTTTTGGTTTGAATCGCCAAAAATGGCTCACACCTTTCTCTACCCCTCCCCACACATCGACACGTGGACAGCTATGAACTGAGCTGGGGCTGACATTTGCTGGTTATACTGTATCGCAAATGAGGAAGATATATATATATTAAATATTTTAATAAAATATATATACAGTATATTTATTTTTTTATATATTACTTAATTTTTAAAACTATAATAACAGCCTACAGTCTATAATAACAGTCTCTTAATTTTTTCCATGGCTGTTTATATATATCAATATTATATTTTTTTAAATGTGCTATGTCTTTTTTCAATGGCTGTATACATACAGTATCTCAACAATTAAAAGAGCAATGCTTGAATAAACTTCCATCAAAATGTTTTCACTGTGAAGGAACTTTTGTATGTGAAGACAGAAGTAGGAACATTTGAAGCCTAAACAGGCTCAATAAGGGGCCCATTCATACTGACCTCAGGTCAGTACACATCTTGTAAAAGTGAAAATACAATAAACTATAAAGGTCAACAACAAGACATTCCCAGAAAACCTCTATGTGTGTGTGTGTGTGGGTGTATGTGTGTACATGCATGCGCGCGCACGCACACACACACACACACACACACACACACACACACACACATTCAGACACTTTGGCACACATACTGGCAAAGTGGCAAAGACAGTATACAGTACTGAAAGCCTACAGACACAGCCTGGTGTCTTCCTGCATCATTCCACTTTTAACAAGGAGAACACGGTTACACGCACACACAAAGCACTAACACAATCAGAGGTTGTTGTGTTAAAAGTGCAGAGGACAGATGCACAATGTTCCGGAGAGAGCAAAGATAAAAGCACTGAAGGACAAAACAAATGGCCAAAGTTAAAGTAACAAATGAGTGAGAGAGAGAGAGAGAGAGAGAGAGAGAGTATATGTAGAAAAATTACAAATGGACAGCTAATGGTATGTACTAGCCAGGAGCCAGATGAAAAAAAAACACAGACGATGACTTCAACCTTGAAGTCCCTCTCACAGAACATGCATTTTGAATTGAAAAATAAAAATAAATAAAAATATAGCACCAACTAAACCACTGTTTTAAATGAAAGAGGCAGTTTATTTATTGATGATATAGATAGATAGATAGAGAGAGTGTTAATGCTTGCTAATTTTCCCCCTGAATCAAACAAACAAACAAATGCGCATTATTGATTGTATTATCTGTAGCTGTGTTTTCCATGCTATGGCATGTTTGTAAAAAGCCTCCATTGTGTAATATGTAAACTATACTACAATTCTATGACTCATTGCATACAGTAGATACCAATTTAAATACTGTTTACTATTAGTTTGTGTTTTGCTCAAAAGATTACAGTTTTAACAGTGTATTCAAGCATTCCAAGAAAGTGGATCAGGGCAACTTCAAACACTGAGGAGCACCATCATACAATATACAATAAGATGTAATCTCTATAAACATATATCTGCATATGAATGCAAAATCTGTAGGCAACGGGACAAGAGTTCGGAATCGGAAGCGTTTGGTTTCCGTTTGAAGACTAGTATTGACCAATCACATTTGAGCGGTCTTTGGTTACATGCAGGTAAACAGTCCGTGTGGAGAGCAAAAGAGGCGAAACACACTGGCCAAAATGCAATCTCGGAAAAAAAATGTATTGGTTATTGTCTTATGACGATTTAGCTTGTTATTCATCTCTATAAACAGATATCTGCATAAGAATGTGAAACAATCCGGTCGTAGACGTCATCTCTCAACTCTAACTCCATTCTCGCATCGCAAGTTGCTAATCAGACTGTAAACAATGACCATGGCGAACGGAAGAAGTAATCTTGGCCCAGATATCTGTTATCTATTATCTAGATATCCGCTGCATGGTTACAGCAGAACCCCCAAAATAGTGGCCCTTTTCCCCAGAGGTAAATCGTTGTCAGACAGATTGCCGATGGGTTCCGAGATTAAATAAGATGATCCTAAGAGGTGTTATGTCATTGCATGTAAACCACGCTCTCCTCCAGCAACACATGCCTATGAGCCTTCAAACCAACTTCAGTCTGTGTGTGTATTGACGTGTACTGTGCGTCCTTCATCTGCACTGTACACACAGCCAAAATTTTATGGGTATCCGCCCCCCCCCCCCGCAGACAAAACACATCAATGACTTCCAATGCTGTCGCCCTCTCTCTTCATCACATTTTCCGCCTACCTGTTATACGCCTGTCCTTACATTTGCATCCAGAGTATTTCAGTACTCTTCCGCATATCTCTTTCTCTCCTCCCCAACCCCCCCCCCCCATTATCTCTTTCGTTGTTTTATCTAGTCGCTCTGGCTCAGCTAAGCAGAGCTGTGGAGCTTTGAGCCCAGCTGGGAGTGTTGATACGGGGGCAGCGACCGGATGCATTGCCCCTGGATTTCTCTGGATGGCTTCAGAGGAGGAGGAGGCTGTGTAGCCCCCACCCTCCTCCCCAGACAGGGAGAGACTTAACAGATCCAGACGCAGCGCTCATCTCCGCGAGGTCCACAGTCCCCAGCGGACCCCAACCTCCGCCCTCACATGGCTAGAATCTCAAATTAACTGTCTTGGGCGGTTCACACACACACACACACACACACACACACACTCCCAAGAGATATTGAAACCCAGAGCGAACACAACACACACACACACACACACACACATCTATGCATACCAGAAAATACACAAAAGGCTTGTGAAGTGCTTGCCTTCTATGCACAATAACTAACATACATATAAATGTGTGCATCAAAAACACACATAAGCCATGTGTGTACACAAATGCATGCACGTACAACAAGTGCACACACACACACACACACTCACTCACTCACTCACACACACACACACACACACACGGGCCAATGTGTCAACACTACAAGGCCAGGGTCCTGCTCTGCTCGTGGAACGACAACATGAGAGATATTGAGTTCCTGCCCCCTGACACCCCCATTCTCTCCGGTGGCAGAGACTCACTCTAGGGAGGACAGAGGTAGGAGGCACACACACACACAATCACAGACCAGACAACCTGAAAGAGAGACATGTATGCGAGGCAGAGAGAAAGATAGGAAGTGTGTTTGTGTGTGTGTGTGTGTGTGTGTGTGTGTGTGTGTGTGCTGTGAACAAAGACAAACATTGTACTAGGCTTCTAATTCAACAAGAGCGTCACGTTGTCATACCCAGTGGGAAGTTCCCCAGGAGCTTTAGGTTAACACCTTCCACAAGCCGTGCGTTCTTCTCAAGGACTGGAGGAGTGAAATATTTCACTCACATTCCATCTCCGAAGGTAAACCATGGACCAAGGTGGAAACATTCAGTTATAAGTCCAACTCTGTTACTCTGTAAACAGAGTTGGACAGAGTTACCCTGTAAAATGTCATGCTTTTAACAAAACACAGACGTTTGTTTGTTGAATTCCCCCTTCTGGTGGAAACCAGCATTATAAACACATTCTAAATGTGTTCTGGGGGCATTATAACACAATGTACCTTTAATGTGCCTTTAATATGTTTACCATAGTATAATCATGGTACAATAAAATTGCTAAAATGCACTTAGTAATACAATTATTTATGTTTATATTCGGTTGTACTATTGCGCATGTGTGTCTGATTGGTAGGAAAAAGACTACTGCGGCTGTTCTGTAGACGTCTGAAATGGGAAATGACTGACATGCTAACAATGAGCGTACAGTAGCATACTGCAATGCAGAGAACGTTCCCTTGGAATCCCTGTTCTCTGCAAAGCAAAGACACATACTGTACTGTAAAAGATAAAACTGCTCTCACTTTCTCTCTCGCCCTCTGTAATAGTATACACACAAGCCATGGACAATTTCTGACCCTGCGTATTTTAGAAAGTGTTTTGCCTGAATCATTACTTACACGAGTTATGAATCACAATATATTTTAATCACACTGCATCTGCATATTAACAAAGCAACTCAGTCCAAGTGTGAAAACATGATTTTACAGGTGTGTGTGTGTGTGTGTGTGTGTGTGTATACGTGTTTAGGTACGTTCATCATGTACCTTTGCTGCAATGTTTGTGTTTGTGTACATGTGCATGTTTGTTTGTGTGTTAATCAAAGCACATTAGCTTCAGAGACTAGCTTTCCAGCTAGCACCTGGGAAGACAGGCACGAAAAGATGAAAAAATATTAAAACAACCTCAATCCTCTGAAACTGATGACTGTGTGTTTGTCGGCGTGAATTAACTTATCACAGATGCCAGGAAAATTAGAATGGAAATGAATGTGGTGACAGAGTCGGCCCGGATATCTCTGATGGCAGACAGCCAAATGTTTATGTTTATTGGACTGGAAGGAAAGAAAAAAGAGGAGGGAACAGGATGATCTCGTTTAAAGGAAAGGAAGGAAATCATTTTTAGAAAAATAAATAAACTATAAGAAGACGGAGAGAAGAGATAGACAGAGGGGAGAACGGAGACAAAAGTCCAGCGGAGGAATAGTTGAATTTGTGGTTATGCTTGATAAGGACTAAAGCTGAAAAGCAGTTTGCTTCCCTAACACAGAGAAGTGGAGCCAGGAAGCACATACACAAAAGAATAACAGAGAAAGAGAGAGTCCAATATGCATAAGAAAGATATTGCCTATAGTGTAGACAATATGTGCTTTGTGTGAGTTTTGGGGGGAGACAACATCTCAAGATGGAGACTTCTGATGAGAAGTGGCACAACTTTGGTAACATTGTACCTAAAACTTTCATGCCAATAAAGCCCATTGAATTGAATTGAGAGAAAAAAGGACATTAGAGGATAAAAAAAAGAAAATAATGCTTTCGGCGGTATATGGCCAGGTGGGTCAAATGTACCATCTCATTTCTTATACACTGTAGATTTTTTATCAGCCATCAGCCTGTTTACTATGAAAGGACACCTATCTCCCCAAGTACTGCTGTACTTGTAGATAGGGAGCACCGAAGAGATAGAATGAGGAGAGAAATACCAGAAAATAATAAAGTAGACTCGAGGAGATTGAGGCCTGCGGAGACCGCAGACAGTCACAGTGTGTTGCCATGGCAATATAAACTAACCGCTAAGTGTGAGTGCATGCATATAAATTGATATAAATGTGTCTCATACATTGCGGCAAGATTTATTATTAATAAATGCCTCGATATGATTTCCCCGCTTATAGCGCCTGGCTTAATGTCTGTCACGATGATCCCTGACGCTCAGCGATATTTATGAGCTGCGTTTTGTGTGGTGGCGTTGCACCCAGGACCCCATCAAAGCAATTCAATTCCTAAACAACGTCTACTTTTACAAGGGGGTGAATCAAATCAGATTTATTTTATGATACATAGAGCAGTGGAATCTTCTCAGGACTTTATTAACTATTCATTATTCATGCTAGCTACATCATGTAGCTAGGCTACATGATTAATGTATAATTTCACTATTCATTATGGACAATACGAGCAAATCCATAAGGCATTTATGAAAATTGCATTAAATAATGGAATTAAATCCCAAACTTACCTCTGAGGTCAAGTCGATTGTTCAAGTAATCACAGGCTTTAGCTAATGCTGTTTCAGGCCAGGCAACCAGGCAAGCAATTATGTGCTATATACAGTACATATAATAATTTCAAACAAATGTGTACTAATAAACTAAGGCTTATACACAATGGATCCACACTAGCGTGGCTTCAATCACAGTATTTAAGTCTCATGTTCAATATCGTATTAAAAGGTCAGCATTAATGACTTTTTATAAGTCCAATATGCTGCAGTCGTCGTTTTGTTGAAAATACAAAACAAACAATCCCACATTATAATCCTATAATGCTGAGAAGCATCGCAAATCCCTCACAGGCTTAGACAGAAAATGTACTGTAGCACATTGTTTCTTTCGATGCTGTAATTAGCTAGCATCTTAAAAAACAGTGGTTTAGGAATATATACTGTATATATTTTTTATAAACCCACATTTAATAAACCACTTTGTAAACAACTCCGGGGTTGAAGCTCGATAGCTTTTGCATATAGCTAGACTGTGTGGTCAGGACCTTGTTTCATGTGGTAGCGGTACAGTGTAGCGTGGCATAGATAACTCAAACAGAGAAAAGATGTTTCAATTGCACAAAGCAATTCTTTTGCGGTTTGCCGTGTGCGTGCTTTTGTTTTCATCTTTGTTTGATTGTCATAATTAGTCATAATATTGGGAACTAATGGATCTCCCTCTCCCTCCATCGCACACCCTCTCTCTCCGAAGCTCGAGTGTTCGGGAGACAGGCGAGAATCTTTCTGGGTCACCAGCTGCCTGCATATTTTTTCTGCACACGCGGCAACACAAGCAGCAACACAAGGACTCACCAGCTGTTTCCAATCGCCCTCCCTCTTCCATCTCAGTTCGTGGACGCCGCCCCGCAGCTAGAGGGACATTAGGCAGTCTCTCTGTGGTTACATTTGCACATCGAGAGGGCGAGATAAGGCAGAGTTATTGATCCTTTGGTGGACAATAAAAGAGAAAAGGGACAGAAGGCTGTAGAGAGGGGCGTAGAAGAAATAAAGTTTGCATTTTATTTTGGATGTGGCATCTATCCCTCTCTCTAAAGTAGAGATGTGATTGTTCTCTATCTCCAATAATTGTAATTACCAATCCCCAACTTCTGCATATATGCTTGGGGGGTTGAAAAGTTATCTAGAGAAGCAGGAATGCAAATGTCATACAGGAAAGAGTAATTCTACTCTTGGAATGGGTAAATACGCTTAAATGGGGTGGTAAATGTTTAGTCACAGTGGTAGTAATTGTTAAGTGAGCTTTAATGTATGCGCAATATAATGTATGAGCCATTTACACTGCGTTCGGTTGTTTGAAATGCTAATGTCCTGCGTGTGTGTTTGTGTGTGTTTGTGTGCTCTGAATGTGAGGGCGTGTGTGTCTGCAGAGGTGTGCATTTCCACCATCCACCGCCCCCGTTGTGGTGGTGTGGTGTTTGATTTTATGGTTTTGGGGTGTGTTCGGGTTAATGTAACGAATATTATTTTATTACATCGGGCTATTTCATCATCCTCTGACAAGGGGAGTTGCTCGGGGTACACCCCTGCGTTTTCTCATAAATATGGAGAGCGGTGTCAAAAAATAGTTGTGGAGGGAGGGCTGACAGCAAGCGGCGGCGCTGAGCAGCGGAATAGGCTCTGACATCGTTGAGTAATTAGAATGTAAATGCATCCCCCACGGCTGATAAATGCGCTATCGCTCGGTCCCGTGGCTCTGCATGCTAAATATAATATAGATCAAGAAGGTCTAGCCTGCACACTGAGCTTTTGATAGCGCCCAAGTAACGTCGCCTACTGAAACTTTAGCGCCGCACAGATAACTCTGTTAGGTACAGATGCATGTGCTGCGATGAGAATACATTCTCTCAAGTAATGTGTCGGACAACTGTGATGGCAAAATAGAAATAGATGATAATTGAGAGTTCTTTGCGTTTTAAGTGGTCTCACGCCAAAAGACAGACTGGCAAACGTGCAAACACACACACAAGCTAACAGATCGGGGCACACTAGTATAAACTAGCTTTTCAGATAAGCAAAACATATTCTATGCATCTGTGTGCGGTCACACACAAACAAATGGGAAGAGTAGATAGTTACACTCAAAGGGAACACCGTGGGGCAAATTTGAATTTAAAGACAACAGATCAATCGCTTCAAGCGAAGATTATCATTTCACACACGCTTTGAACTGGGGCTGGTTTAAAAAAAAAAAAAAAAAAGTTAAGCATTCCGACAGCAGTGCAATGTGCCCTTGAACACACTTCACACTACGACATAGTTCAGAACATCTACTGGGAGCTGTTACAGCTAGCTCCGACAGCACTGCCTGAACAGAGGCACATTTCTGGCTTCAAGAAAGAGACGCAGAACTTTGGTCTTGTCAAAAGTCTAAATCGTTTTCACCTCAGCTGCGTAAAAGGATCTTTTATCCTGCGTGACCCCGTGAACAGACATTTAAATTTCCAATGGCATCTCAAAACCATTTAGTTTTAATAGCGCATTTTTCTTCGTGGGCTTGAGAAGCTGTGCAATGTATTTATGCAGACGGATCAAGGGCCTCATTTATAAATGTGTCTTTTATACAACAACATCTTTTGCTTACAACCAAATAGAAAACGATTCGTAATATCATGAAATATTGTCAATTGGTATTAATATCCTCACCTTAATACTGTCCACGCTGTTGTCATATAGTATACTTATTTGAAATGAATGTCCCTGCATTCTTAAGACGCTGGGAACATAAAATCTAACCAGGCAGTGAATGACTTTGCAGATGAGATTTGTGTCCCATCACAATAATCCTGTTCTGACAGGGGGGCAGAATTCACATCTAAGAGAAGTCTGTACTAAGAAATTTCTACATCAAAGAGCTTAACTAAGAAAAGTAGTACAAAGCACTACAGTGTGTATTCTAAGAGGTGATCAAACCACCATCAGAAAGTAGGAATGCTAACCAGTTATTTGCTCCACCCACGCACTAAACTGGTCAATTTCACAAATCATTTCCCTTCCCCTGGTGGAGAGCTGTGATAGTGCATGGTTGGAACAAATACCTGGGTGTAGATTTTGTTAATTTCCGGACCTGGTTTGTCCTCCTCTGCTTAAGATAGCGACCCACTCATAAATTATATAGAATTAATTACCTAAACACACATACTGTAAGCTCTACCAGGCATACATTTGACACTTAGTCAAAGTCTAGTCTGTGAGATTATGTAATGGCTTTTTTTTCTGTAAAAGTGCCACACATTCACAAAAAAAGCTCCTATTCTGTGCTCTAGAAATCATTTCTTATTTATTCTCACCAGTCATCTGCCCACCAAACCTATTACGGGCTAGTAAGGATGATGTGCCGTCAGCTACCAAAGAAATAAATGTCGTCCTGGCAATAAGACTTGTAATAACTACTGTCAAATTATTTGCTTTAGAGAGCTTTTCCTTCAACTTTCCAGTTTGCCCCTGGTGCTATTTTAGCAGCTTGTATAATGCATTATAATGTAATTGCATAACTCGGTATGAAGCATTAGAAATATGAGACACTGCATGCTACTTCTTAACATTCACATACAAGGAGATTATGGGAGCCATGCACTCTGCATCTAATCCCTCCTCTGAAGTAGAATAATATATCTGCATACACGCAGCACTGCAGTACTAACACATGGCTTGGGTACAGTGGGTGTTTAATAAATGTACAGTAATACTTAGCGTATCCTTTCGCCACCTTCTTGGAGGTAAGTTTTAGGCAGGTGTGAAAAGAATGCTGTAAAGCAATAATGCTTTAAAAATTAGACATGTTAATAGTATATCTTTATCAATTAACAAAATGCAAAGTGAATGAACAGGAGAAAAATCTAAATCAAATCAATATTTGGTGAGACCACACTTTGCCTTTAAAACAGCATCAGTTCTTCTAGGTATACACTTGCACAAAGTGAGGGATTTTGTAGGCATATAGTCATGTGTATGATAAAACCATTATACCAAACAGGTGCTAATGATCACGTATTTAACTGTACGTTGAAACACAATCATTAACTGCATTTTGCATTTCTGCAAATGGATTTGGTCAGAATAAATGGTCTCTTCAAATGCCTACAGGCAAATATTTATCCATCATGCAATACCATCAGGGAGGCATCTGATTGGCCCCAAATATATTCTGCAGCATGACAACAACCCCAAAAATACAGCCAAAGTCATGTAAGAACCATCTTCAGCATAAAGAAGAACAAGGAGCCCTGGAAGTCATGGTATGGCTGCCACAGAGCTCTGATCTCAACATCTTCGAGTCTGTCTGGGATTCCATGAAGAGAAGGAAGCAACTGAGGCTGCTTAAATCCACTGAAGAACTGTGGTTAGTTCTCCAAGATGTTTGGAACAACCTACGTGCCCGAGTTCCTTAAAAAACTGTGTGCAAGTGTATACCTAAAAGAATGGATGCTGTTTCGAAGGCAAAGGGTCACACCAAATGTTGATTTGATTTAGATTTTTCTTCTGTTCACTCACTTTGCATTTTGTTGATAAAAAGATACTATTAACATGTCTATTTTTGAAAGCATTTTTTCACACCAGCCTAAAACACTAGCACAGTACTGAGATATATCTAGATAGATAGATAGATAGATAGATAGATAGATAGATAGATAGATAGATAGATAGATAGATAGATAGATAGATAGAT